>JAKKIK010001094.1:0-19430 GCA_024500135.1 Heterodera carotae | reverse complement strand
CGGCGCCCGTACAACGATCGGTAAATTATAGAGGCTGGACAAAACAATTAATTGGACGAAAAAACAGATCAATTAGACCGATAAATTGATTAATTGATGAATTCGAAGAAATTCAATACCGATAAAATGATCAATTAATTTATCATGAAGGATCAACAATGAAAAAACCGATAAACTGATCAATTAAATGTTTGATAAATTCAAAAAATTTCAATACCGATAAAATGATCAATTAATTGGTTGACCCGAGCTGCCTCTAGTAAATTAAAATTTACCGAAAATTAAAAATTCAAATCTCGGTAATCGATAATGGTAAATCGGTAAATTATCGGCTCGGTATTACCATTTTACTGATTAACGAACATAATTATATACTTAATTCATTAAAAAATTTCTTTTTTTCTCCAATCTTCGTTTCCTCTCCATTTAACATCTCCGGCGGGCTGCTGCCTGCGACTATGTAACATCATCATCATCATTAGAGCCGCTCGAGACCCAAAATTTCCCGAGACTCGAGACCGAGACTTGACACCGAGACCGAGACTTGGTACTGCTCGAGTCTCGGTACTGAGACTCGAGACCGAGACTTGGTACCGAGACTCGAGACCGAGACCCCCAAAAAACCGAGAAATTTCTTCTTAGGTCCCGGCGGGACCGGGACGAATGGGGATTTGAGTGCAAAAGTTGAGAGGGAAAGTGGAGGAAAAGGTAATTTAATTATAGTTTCGACAGACAAATAAATTGTCGATGGCCGAACTCGGGGACCCCGGTCGGGGAATAAGAAAAATTTCAAAATTCAAATTTTTTCAAAAAATATCAATTAAAATTGTGTTCTACGATTTATTAAATGTATTTCATTTCAAAAAGGTGGCCGGGCGGGATCCCGGCCCAAAATGTTGTGTGGGTAGGCGCCGCCAGGAAATTTTTGACAAATTTAATCGAATTTTGTCAAGTAAATTTGCCCAAAAATTGCATAAAGGCGGCAAAATTTTTCAGCAAAATTTTCCACGTAAATTTGATTTTTTGGCGCTGGAAGATGGGCAAAAAAATATCATAATTTTATAAAAATCTTATAAGTTGCTGCTGATTTTTATTATTTACTTGGCATAAAAAAGTGTCGAAAACATTTTGAACACGAGGGATTAGAACCACACCTGATATCGAGGCAGAAACTAAAACACAGACCAATCCGCCATCATGAAATTATTTTGTTTGGCGAAATTATGTATAAATTCCCATTTCTCTCCTTCTCTCCTCAACTTTTTTACTCTGAAAATTTTTTGTCGGGGAGTCGGGGATGGCATGTCGGGTATCGGGCCATGCGTCAGGTCGGGGAAGAGGCCCAAAAATGTCGGGGATCGGGGTCGGGGACCGGGGACGTCGGGGAGGAACCCTAGTTTTAAGTGATTTGAGACAAAATCTATTTTCCTTTTTTTTTGAGTTACGACTTTTTGTTCGAATTCGTGTTCGGGGTTCGAAATTGCTCGAAATGGATGTCATATTCGTGATCAGCGACCCCGAAACCCCCCCTAAAAGATGTTTTTTATGACTTTAAAATTTTTATTTTTTCAAAAAATGGGGGGATTACCTAATTTTACTTAACAAATTCGCCAAAAATGTCAAAATTTTCCCATCGGCGCCTATCGGCACCGATGGACCCCCTCCCCCCATTCTCCAATTTGCTTAGGATTTACCTATGCTGCTGGTCATTTTTTGTTGTGTCCGAGTTACCAACAGTTGAATAAAGGCAATTATTATTTGTTGAAGACGAATATAGGTATGATGAAATATATGTCGGAGGCGAAATGAATGTAAATGCGAAGTAAGTCGTTTGGGCGGTCGGGGTCATCTCGGCGTGGCCGTTTCGGCGTGGCCAGTTCGGCGTGGCCGTTTCGGCGTGGGCGTTTCGGCGTCGCGCCGTTTCGGCGTGGGCCATTTCGGCGTGAGACATTTCGGCGTGAGCCATCTCGGCGTGGAAAAATTTTCAATTTTTAAAATTTAATTTTTTTAAAGCAAAATTTTTGAAAAACTAGGCCTAGGTTAGGCTTAGAGATAATATTTCGGTTTTTTTTAACTTTTGTTCTAGGGGTATTTTGAGGCGCTGAAGACGAATCTGGCCTTCTTTTTGACCAATTTCGAACCCCTAACCTAAGAATTCAAACATGGGTCGAATTTTTTTTCAGAGAAATTTTCGGAACTTATGTAGCTTACGGTGCCCGAAATTTTCAAAATTAAAGAACTTATTTAAAACATGTTTAAAGGTATTTTCGTAGCTGCTGATCATGAATTCGACATCCACATCGTCCAAGTTCGAACCCCAAACCCAAAATTCGAACAAATAGTCCAATTAATCGAAAATTCAAACTTGAAAAAACATGCTTTCAGGGGTTACCAAAGCCGCTGATCACGAAAACGACATCCATTTGTAACCCAAGAGATCTTTTAATTAGACTAGCACGGGACCGGGACCGGTTTTTACGAGTTAGGGGTTCGAAATTTAGCGAAATGGATGTTGTATTCGTGGTCAGCGCCTCAAAATACCCCTAGAAATGAATTTTGGGGAAAAAAACTAGCCCGAAATATTATCTCTAAGCCTAACCTAGGCCTAGTTTTTCATAAATTTTGCTTTAAAAAAAATTAAATTTTAAAAATTGAAAATTTTTCCACGCCGAGATGGCTCACGCCGAAATGTCTCACGCCGAAATGGCCCACGCCGAAACGGCGCGACGCCGAAACGCCCACGCCGAAACGGCCACGCCGAAGTGGCCACGCCGAAACGGCCACGCCGAGATGACCCGTTCCGTAAAAATGAGATCCAGTTCATATAAAAATTTTAGAGAGAACGAGAAGTGATCAAGTAAAGCTTGTAACTCTTTAAAAATTGAGCCTTTTTTTTGTTCGACATTCGGACAATCCATGCATGAATCGGACACATCGCCACCGAAGAGCGGCGGGGAATGGGGTCGGGGCCCGTGTCCGTATCCGTCCGATTTCTCAAAAATATCGTTATCCATATCCGGATAATACGCAGATCCCCGCTGGCGCAGAAATAATTTTCATATCCGTGTCCGTCAGATTTCAGAAAAATCCTTATCCGTATCCGTTCGCGCCCGGTAACAGCCTTGGATTTTTACATGGAAAGGGATTTGCTTCCAATGCAGCCACGTCTCAACCATCAGGTTGTATGCTGCTTGACTTGGCGTTGTCGCTGTTCGTGGGAACTGGAAAACGTACACAACATCTTTTTTCGCGTTGTGCACAATGTTTGCATTTTTGTCCAACAATTTGTAAACGCCTTAAGCACGAACAACAAATTTGGAAAAAAAAATTAAATTTGGTTTTAAAATTGTCTGAAATATGTACCATACTCCCCAAAAAAAACATCACCCGCACCTAGCTTTTGAAAAAGGGGGTGACTTGGAAAATGGAGCCCCTGGGTAGGTAGGTGGAAACGGCTCAAAGAAAAAAAATTAGGAGTTGACATCTGAGTCCTCACACAAATATTCAGCCCTGGCCGTAGGCGTGGACATTGTTTAGGAAATTGAAGTAACTTAATGCCATCGTTTTATCGGTCTCTACCCCAGGGGAAAAATAAATTTTTACTACATAGTTAGATTTTCGGTATTGATCTTGTCTATGATGAGAGTTCGAAAATGTTTTTTGAGACAATTACATTATTACATTATTCCACCTAAATGACTATTTCATTGCAATTCTAAATCATTCAAAGTTTACCGACTTATTGTTGCTGCTATTTTGAAGAAAAAGCTCGAAGATTAAGAAAAGCGTAAAAAAGTTTTGGCCAAAAAAAACCTATTACCAAAAAAGGGCTCAAATTTGGGAACTTTTTTGGCCACAGATTTGTTGAAATACATTCAGTTTTTGCTGAATCACATAAAATTACCGCCAACTGCTGGAAGCAGCAACAAAATTGAGGACAACATCATGGCAGCCAATGTAAACGAGAAGCACATTCTATTTGAATAAATGTGATGGTTTTTTTGGAGAAGAATTTGCTGGAAATGAAATAATGCCAAAATGGCATTTGCATGCCCTTTTTGGTCATCAGCGAAATGCACTTTAAAATTTAATGTATATGCAATGAAAATTTGGCTATTATTTAATATATGTTTATCTGGTTGGCGAAATTGATTAGAAAATATTCAATTGTATATGCGATGAAAATTGGCTTTTATTTAATATATGTTTGTATATGTTGCACCCGATATTGAAAATCACCCGATTCAGAATCGGGTATCCGATATTGAACGAACATTGGTGAGTTCTGACAAACATGGCGTAAGACACCTGAAACCCGAAATTAAGTTGTGGGTTAGGTTTCGACACCGATTTTGAACAAGTCTGTAATATTTTAGGTTTCTGTGTTGAAGTGTGAATTTGGCGATTTAGTCATAAATGTTGATGAATGAAGAATTAAATTTTTAGGTTTTTTTGTTAGAGTCTCAGCCGTCCAGTCTCAAATGGCTTCGGATCAAGTTTAAATTGGTCTAGGTCGATTTGTCTCTTCGAGAACTTTCGATTGATGCCAAATTTGGTAGTAAAATCTGTTTGATTATGGTTTTTATGGCAAATGTTCGAATTCGGGTCCGGGATTCGGAATTGAGAAAAATAAATGCCATATTCGTGATCAGAGCCCCAAATTACCCTATAAATGAGCTTTTATTTAGAAATTTTAGGGGAGTGTCAAAACAGGAAAGAACCTTCAAATTTCCTGCCGGTTGGACATACCGACCCAGGATGATCTAAGAATTTTTCGGGATTTTTGTTAATATTTTCAGCTTTTAAAAATGATTCCTTAACAAAAATAAAAAATTCGAAAAATGCACATCTAAGAATCGATTAGACATTTTCTTAGTCTAAAGTCAAAAATTTCTCCATTTTAAACTTAATTTTTGCGTGTATTTTTAACAGAGTTAGACTCGTCTCGAAAATAACAGTACGAATCCCACCCCTAATATTAAATTATTTTCTAAAAGATTTTAAAAATGAGACATGAAGAGTTTTTTTACTAGTTTTTTTTTGAAAAAAATGACTAACATATTGACGAATATGTAAAAAATTGCCAAATTTTCGAATCAGCTGTAAATTGTCAAATTTGAATGCATTTGAGATGTACCAACTTGATGTGCCTTATGGTTTTTTTCAACTTTGACCTCCCCTCTAATCCTAAGCTAAGAACATATGCCCCCCTCCTGAATTTGAATAAAAAGGGACGTTTATAGGGAAAAAAGCATTCGGAATGATGGGTTTCGGAGACGAAGTGCACAGCATGTTCAAAAATGTGACAGGAATCATGCACCTGACAAACACTTACAAATTTTAGTGTGGATCAATTCCGTAAATGAATGTCTCCAGGTGAGCGATCTAACGAATTGGCATTCCATTGGATTCATTAACTAATCAATTATCTAAGATGGCATTTCCCCTCTCCCCAATCAGTTCTTCAACTACCACATGTTCGTGCTGGAGCAGGAAGAGTAAAAACGAGAAAACATCGCATGGACCTTCATCGACTTCGGACTTGACTCGAAAGCATGCATTGGACTGATCGAGAAGCCCCTCGGGGTCATCTCCATGTTGGTTGAAGAACGCATCATGCCAGAAGCCAGCAACATGACTTTCGTGCAGAAGATGATCGACCGATATTTGGGCAAACATCCCAACTGCGGCATTTTTTCGCTGATCTTCGCGGAATATTTGTTGGCAAAAACGGACTTCGGTCTTGAGCAGCGCCGCATGCCGCATTTTTACGACGAATTTGGCATAAGTTGATCGCCGCTGTGCTCAACCTCGAGCTACAATGCGAACAGTTTCCTGGAGAAAAACAAGGATCTGCTGAACGACTCGGCGGTAAGATCAAAGGAAATGTGTGACCGGGGCGTAATGCTAAATTTTTAGGAGACCTTCCCCCGGTCTGAAGGCGTTGGTTTACGACGATTCGGATGTGCTGAGGTTATCCGATCAGTTTGAATGGCTTGGCACAGTTTTACCACCAGTGGAAGCCGAGCTTGCAGCTGGCAACCGTCTTGGTAAAAAATGATGGGGGAGGCGTGGGTTCGAGTCCCACCCAGGTGATGTCGACAGACATGTTTTGCGCATTCACTTTTTTCTTTTTTTATACACAAACACTTAGGCGATGTTGACACATTGCACATCCTGGTCAAAGAACACCATGATTACACAGAGCAGGCAAACACCCGCCGGGAACATGCCAAAAAAGTATGTAGTTAATACCGTACTTTTGAAACAAAGTACCACCCCCCCCCCCGAAAATAGAGCTCCTTAATTGTCTGTGCCTCAGCAGCCAAACGGGACAGACTGCGGCATTTTTTCGCTGATCTTCGCGGAATATTTGTTGGCAAAAACGGACTCCGGTCTTGAGCAGCGCCGCATGCCGCATTTTTGACGACGAATTTGGCAGCTGCTGTGCTCAACCTCAAGCTTTAACTGGTACTTTGATTATAAGCAAAACAGGTAGAAGCAATTTTGGAATTATTTACTAAAGAATTTTTTTGGGATTAGGTATTTATTTTCATATTAATTTGCCATTTAGACACTTTTATTTTTGGCCCTTAAATGCTTACACCCAATCAATTGGACCAAAATACGGGCGACATACAAAGTTAGGCTTGAGGACAGAGACAGATACATGCTGATCATCCACACGCATTTGCGTGGGCCCATTTACATTGACTAGACTATGTGGTGGGTGATTCCGGTCTTTAATATTTAAGACAGTAATTAGTCCGCCTCCTGCTAGGGCGTCACTCATCTCCAATCAGTTCTCCGTGCCTAATCTTTCTGCACAATCTGAGCATTGGCTATTGCCAGGGGATAAACTGTAATCGCCATTGCTCTTCTTTTCTTGGGCACTGAAGATGCGTTTGGTATCTTTTGGTGCATTTTGGTCAAACGCTCACAGTTAGCACAAGCTGATCAGGTGATCAATCTGACTGAATGAAAAGAATTAATTACAAATGCCTCCAAAATTCCAACTTCATGGACACAATAATGTGGGCAGTCTTTAACCCACTCAAATCAACTTTTGAGCCTTTCTGCATTTTAAAAGGAATGCAATAAAATTTTAAAAATAAAGTTTTGCCTTAATAAGTCCTATGTTGACATAAATGCCAAAGTACACCCAATTCGGAATTCGGCTTGAGCCGACAGCCGATTGGATTTTTCCAATCAGACTTCGGCGACCCCGACAAAACCAAACGGTGTCCGAAAATGTTTGGTGCCTTCAGGTTGACAAAACGCCAAAGTACACAATTCGAATTTGGTGGACCAGTGATCACAAATCTGAACTCAGATTTTGAAAATCATTGGTTTTTATCAATGATTTTTTGTCAAGTGCTTGATTTTTTTCAAATTTTCTTCTAAGAAGTTGTAAAATATATTTTATAAAAGTTTTCGGTGTTGCTGATCACGAATCTTATTTCTAATTTATCTTAGGACACCGTCTAGTCTATGATTTGGTAACTTTTTAGATGGTTGCCCTCTTTTTGAAAAAAAATTCAAATTTTAAAAGGTCGTAAAAACATGTGGGTTTCTAGGGTCGTTGATTTCGAATCCGACATCTATTTCGTCTAAAATCGTACCCCGGACCAGAATTCGCCTAAAAAGTCGAGAATTCTAAATCTTTCTAAAAATTATTTCCCGAATCACTTAAAAACGCATAAATGGGCATTCTTGACCGTTGCTTTTATGCTCTTAAAGTTTTTCAAAAAATTTAGTGATTAGGAGTTTAAAATTTTTAGAAAAATTTTGACTTTTTGTTTGAATTCTGGTCGGGGGTTCGGACTTGACGAAATAGATGTCAGATTTGCGATCAGCGACCTCGAAAAGCTTTTTTATAAACATATATTTTTACAACCTTTAGGGGAAAGTTTGAAAAAAATCCAGTACTTGACAAAAATCATTGATATAAATCAATGATTTTCAGTGCCTTTTTTTACCAACACCTGTAATTTTCTAAAACAAAATTTTTTAATTTCGTTTCGTCAGAAATTAAATTTTACAATTAAGATTTTTTAAAATGTACAAGTTTAGACTCTTCCTGGATTATTTTTATAAAATTGTAATTATAATTAGCCGAATAAAATTAAAGCACCGTGAAGTTTGGGAACCAAAGTAAGAATTTTTTTTAAGTCTCAGGACTCAGAAATCTTAAATACATATAACAAAATTAGACAAAAAAAAAAAAATTGAAATTCATATATTGAAATGTTTCCAGGGTTTTCAGTGTGATGATCAGAGATCAGTGAGTGATCGCCACTAAGACCTTTATTAATACAACCAAAGCCTCTCTTAAGAAAACTTTACATTTGTTTTCGATCTGTTTTCAAATTTGAGTTTGGTGCACCGTTGCTTACAAAAAATAGGATAAAGAAAACCATTTTCGAGTGCGCCGTTTTGTTTGGAGCAGACATGTAAAAGGTTACTGAATATAAAAATCCGGAAATTTAGTTGACCAAGGGTGTCATTGCAATTTTATGTCCATATTTTGCGATTTTTGATGCATATTTTATGGCCATATTTCGCGATTTTATATCCATTTTTTTTCTAAGCCCTACTGATAAATCAAAACACGTGGGATCTATTGCACTTTATGAGTCCAATCGACTTTTATGAGTCCATTCGACTTTTATGAGTCCAAACAATTTTTTATGAGACCAATCAATTTTATCAGTCAGCAATCAGTTTTTTGTTGTAAATTTCTAAGTCAAACTACTGAATCCAAAACGCTAATTACAGTACATTTAGATACAAAACACAATTTTATATGGGCTATTGGAATCTGATCAGCACTTTTTTCTGTAGGCCCTGAGAGGGAAAAGTCCGTTGAGAGGCGGACAAGTTGGACTATGCCTGACATAATTGTAAGAGATTTGGTAGGCATACGGTGAGAACCAGGGATGGAACCGGATTCCGGAATTCCGGACTTTTTTCGAAACTATTAGAGGAAATATAGAATTTTTCCAAAAATAGGTGGAATTTTAAATGATTTTTGACTGAATATTGGCCAAAAACATGCATTTTTAGTACAATTATTGATAAAAAATGCTTAAAAAAGCCCTTTCGATCTAATAAATACGAATATATAATTTAAAAAAACAATAGACAAAAAATTAACATTTTAAAAAAGTAAGGCAAATTTGGGAAATTTTTTTATCTGAATTATTGGTTTTATTGATTGAAAAAATTCCGGATTTTCCGGAATTCCGGACCTTTTGGGGTCCGTAATTCCGGATTCCGGACTTTTTTAGGGGGGTCCGGAATTCCGGATTCCGGACTTTTTTAGGGGGGTCCGGTTCCATCCCTGGTGAGAACCCATGCCTGCAGAAATTCCTAAAAATTGTTGGGTCGAAGGGGACAAATCAATGTTTTGCTTTTAACTCGTTGGATGTTGCAAGTGGGTGAAAGGGCTTGCTTGAACAAATGTGTAGTTTTGAGTTCACTATCCAGCGGTGAAAATTATTTCTCGAAATAATTTCAGAAACTTTCCAGCTAGGCCCTCATGCAGGTTTTTCATTTTTTGACATGTACACCTCGGTACATTCAACATTTCATTTTTAAAATGTTTGCACCAAAACTTGTCCTACTTATTTTCTTTGCTAATATGAGTGCAATTTATTTAAAAAAATTGATTGGACTCATAAAAATTGATTGACTCATAAATATTGATTGGACTCATAAAGTGCAATAGAGCCAACACATGGCAACCATGCCTTACAAGCAGATTTTTGTTTTTTTTTTCTTCTAAAAGTTTCGTCGAGCTTAAGAGCGGGAATTTTTTTCTTTAAAAAATTGAGGAAAATTTGGGACTCTAATGCACTTTATGAGTCCAAACGACTTTTATGAGTCCAAACGATTTTTATGAGTCCAATCAGAGTTTATGAGTCCAATCGATTTTTATGAGTCCAATCAGAGTTTATGAGTCCAATCAATTTTTTATAAATAAAAATGAAATATCACTTGGGTCTTCGGAATGCTGGAGAGGGGCACTAACAGAGTTAGATTCTTTAATGTCGCACATAGAGATGCTAACACTCTGCTTCCAATAATAGCTGATAACATAGAAGCTAACTCTATTACAATGAGCGACGGGTGGGCTGCATATGGGGGGCATTACTAACATGCAACAGCAGTATGACCATAGATGGGTTAATCACCGGCTATATTCGTTGATCCGAATGACCCGAGAGTGCATACACAAGGAATAGAGGCTACATGGAGGGCACTTAAAAATGGGTTGCGGCACTTGCACGGAACTAGTTATGACATTTTGCCCGCTTATCGTTATCAGTACATGCTTCGTCGTTACCACAGTTCGAAAATATTTCAAAATATTCTTGAGGAAATTAGGTTCCAAAACCCAGTCTAATAATTGTGATTATGCATATATGTCTGAGCTTAGCGATCGAATTTAATATTTTGACCCATATCTTAAATAAATTCAGCGAAATATAAATCGGTGATTGGACTCATAAAAAAATGTTTGGACTCATAAACTCTGATCGGACTCATAGAAAATTGATTGGACTCATAAAAATCGATTGGACTCATAAAAGTCGTTTGGACTCATAAAGTGCATTAGAGCCTTTTTTGTATCTAAATGTTCTTATATTTCCGGTTTTTCTATCCAACCTCCGGTTTTCAGCATTTTGTTTGAACGTCCCGTTTTTGCATTCTCTTTTGTCGCAGTTGGTGACCATTTTCCTTTTATCGCCTTTTCTCTTATTTCCTTTTGTGAGAGAGAGTACAGGATTTTAGTTGTGGCAGGGGAGTGAGAGTGAAACGAGAGAGACATTGAAACAATAAACCTTCTCTCTCCATCAACAGCAACCCATCAAAAAATTAACAAAAATTTTCACTAAAAACTAAAAATAAATTTATTTCGATGGGCCAGTGATGACTTAATCCGTGTTTCATCGGAATTTGATTGAAGACAACCCTTGGCTGTCTGAGGCCCAAAATATACGAAAAACTAACATTGAATAAGGTTTAAAAGTCGTGGCCAAATAAAGAAACACCCAAAAACACTAATTTTGGACTTTTGTTTTCTTAGTTACATGTGTGTTATTTCGATTACGTTCAATCGTTAAGTATATACCCAATATCATACTGACTCCTCGATTGGCACCAAATTCCTAAATATTGGTCATGACCTTTTTGTGCAAAACGCTTTAAACTTTAAAATTTAAAAAAAAAGTCAAAAAGGGCGAACAAAAACATTTTTTTTGCCATTTCTCAGATTGTGGTATTATGCCTCCAAAATAGTGGGTCAAAATTACTATTTGCGCGCCCTTTAGTCGACTTTAAATTATGAAGCAGCAGTTTTAATTAACGGCTATTTCACCGTAAAAAATTTGTTGAAATTGTTGGTTTATTAAACCGTTTGTACATGTTGTGTTGATTACAATTAAGAAAAGGCGGATTCTATTTTATCTCTTTTTTAGGGGCTCATAGATCAACAAACAATCAGTGAGCAACGAATTTCTTTCGCCTTCTCCCCGCCGACCAACAGTTCGACAAGCTTCAGTGCAAAGTCAAATGCCGTCCCTGCAAAATTCACAATTTTTGTATTAGAATTTCAATGTCGGGAAAGGCGGGGGGGGATGGGCATGGGCCGTCGAAATAAAATTTCATGTCGGTACAATTTGTGGGGAAGAGGCAAAAAAATGGCCGGATTTCCCTGTGTCGGATTTCCTGTTGGTGTCATTCCGCCTGAGTCGGATTTACCAGAGTCCCTAAGTCGGATTTACCAGTCGGATTTACTAAAGTCGATTTAACGGAGTCGGAGTGTATCTCCTAAGGTCATTTCGCACTCAGATAGCCGCTGGTATATCCTTTCGGGATCGTGGGCGTGCCAACCTACCCATAATCACGCCTCTTACCTGGGCCTTGGCTGGTCACCACATTGTTGGACACGCACACTTTGTCCTCCGTGTAGGGATAACCGCTACCGATGATTTTGTCCTGTAAATGTGCCAGAAATTAAGACCTTCCAAACAACGCCGGCTTGCAATCTACCGTACGCCGAAAAAAAAAGTCACTTTCAACGAGAAAATTTGTACTATTATAAATCGTGCGTTATGTGCCTCGGGCAAAAAAAAAATATTTTAGTGATCGCTTTAGAAAAATATTTATTTCAAAAAATGTATAAAAATTATTTTCAAAAAAGGTCAAAAATAGAAATTTGGCTTGGATCCAAAAAATGAGACAAAAATAAGTGCATTTGGCTTAAATCAGTATTCGAATTTGTAAAATTTGTGGACTCCAAATCAGTACAATTTCTGATTAATAAATACAAATGGCACCAACTGTTATAAACTGGCTTCGTCAAATATGGCAACAAAAATTACCCAAACTGACACCCATTTTTTGGTGTTGCATTTTTGAACTTTTTCCAATCAAAAAATTCGGTTTTGTTTTTTTTACCCCGAAATCCAAAAACACTGTAGCAATGCCTAAAATTTGAAAAACGGCGGCACACCTTTATAGAGGGATGCGATGTTAGTGTGACGCCTTTGGCCACATCGTGGGCCACCAACGCAATCGGTGAGCCGCAAATAGCGCCCACAACGGCACCGGAGCTCTCATGTTGGCGCAACACATCGCCAACGCGTGGATCCTGTGATGTACATCTTTTGTGTGTATTGACGCAGGCGATAAAATCCCACTTGGATAAAAAGCAAAAAAAAAAAAAGCCAGATTGGAAGAGTCCCGACATACCTCAATTTTAATCCCGATTCACCCAAAAATGTTTTGCAAAATCTCGATTAAAAACACCGTCTGGTACCAGGATTTCTGTCATGTATTTGGGTTAGCCAGGATATGTGTTTGGGATTTGCTTTGATTGAGTCGGATTTTTTCACATTTAGAGTGGGGGGTGGGGGATTGTTGGGTACTTCCGGGTTATGCTGCTGCCCCCCTTTAAAAGATTTAAAATTCATAATTAGGGGTTTTCAAGGTTGCTGATCATGAAAACTTTTGTTTTGGCATCTGATCATATATTTGTGATAATGTCTATGATTTTTAGAAAATTAAAAATTCAATAAATCTTGAAAAAGTACAGACAGGGTATGCGAGTTTCGATTGCCAATGGAGCACTGGGCCTGAGGTCCCCCCCCCATTAATCCCATTCCTTTCAATCTCCACTGTCCTAAACCATCAAATCAACTAAAACTTTTGCAAATTTTTGTGGCGTAAGATGTTAAGCGATGAAAAGTTGATGAAATTCTGCACAATATTAATTGTTTTTATGATGGTCCCTGTATGACTTATTCTATGATTTAATTTGCTTTTTTACATCTTTAACATTTTCCGAAAAGCCATAGATATTATA
The DNA here is from genome assembly GCA_024500135.1 of Heterodera carotae. Lineage (NCBI taxonomy): Eukaryota > Metazoa > Nematoda > Chromadorea > Rhabditida > Heteroderidae > Heterodera > Heterodera carotae. The sequence goes on along the minus strand of JAKKIK010001094.1, from coordinate 6,058 downwards.
TCAGATATATGATCAGAGATGCCAAAACAAATGCAGATTCATGATCAGAAACCTTGAAAACCCCTAATTACAAAGTTTGAAAATTTTTTGATGGGGGGGGGGGCAGCATAACCCGGGAGTACCGATTGTTGTTTTTAGGTTGCTTATATACCGTAATTCCTAATTTAAAGCCCCCCCCTGAAATAAAGCCCCCCTTTTAGGTGGGTTGGAATATAAAGCCCCGGGGGCTTTATTTTAGGAATTACGGTATTTTTTTTTTGTGTACCGATTGTTGTTTTTAGGTTGCTTATATACCGTAATTCCTAATTTAAAGCCCCCCCCCCTGATGTAGAGCCCCCCCCCTGAAATAAAGCCCCCCTTTTGAGGTGGGTTGGAATATAAAGCCCCGGGGGCTTTATTTTAGGAATTACGGTATTTTTTTTTGTAAAAACGTACAGAAGCCAAATTGTCGGATCCAAGCTGACCGCCCGGCATCACAACGGCCGAATAGTGCTTGTCAAGCACATCCTTGAGCGGTACGTCCACGTGCAACTTTGTCTTTTGTGCCAGTTCAATTTCGGGCCTGTCCTGTTCGGGAAAAGGCACAAACCGTTTTAGTACACCTATTATTGCATTATTGTTAAATATCAATTTTTGTCTTGGGGGGGGGGATTTATTGCCTAATCCAATTAATTGTCATTACATTTATTTGGATAATAATTTCAAATATTATTATATGTACAATTTTAATTGAGTAGTGTGGATATATGTAATTGGCTTATCTCAGTTCGTTATTTCACCTGCAATCCAGCAATGGTCACATCAACACCTTATAAGTTAAAACAATAAATATATTTGTAATGTAAGACATTCCGAATATTTAGATTGTTGGAATTTTGTGACAGATAAAAATAGTGGCAGATATTTAATTAGGAAGTTGGGCCGAAAGTCGTATTTTTTAGGTAAGTTGGCTGGTATTTTTCCGAAAAATGATGGAATCATGTTTAAAAAAACTAGGATTGCCGCGTTAGTCTCGGTCAAAAACCGGGAATAATCCGCTGGAGTCCCGATAGAAAAACCCGGGACCGGACTAGTCCTAGTAAAAAAACAGGAATTATACCGGTCCAGATCAACCTTAATTAAAACCAATTATTGAATTAATAAATTGATCAATTTACTGGTTGATGAAAACCATCGAGGGGTCAATAAATTTCATATCACTAAAATAAACAGTTAATTGGTTGATCCGGTTGTCCCGTCACTAATCGTACCCCGGCCCTGGCCGACCCTATTTTCTCTGGGACTGATATTAACAAAAACGGGCGACGGGACTTTGGTTCGAGGAGTCCCCGGGACTAACTTTTCGAACTCTTCTTCCCCCTGGTCCCTGACATTTTTAGGGCTGTTCCCCGACCCATGAAAAGTCTGTCACCCCCGAGACTGTACATAAATTCAAAAAAAAAAAACACCCGCTCGACGCAGCACATCACTGGTGATCACCAATTCGCTGTCCTCCGACCCATCGGAGGCGATGATCAGTGCATTCGTTGTCATTTTTGGACGCAAAATATGTATTAGTTTTTTTAAAGGGATTCGAACCAGCTGCTGGAGTCGGTCGGGGCGCACTAACATTAGCCAATAAAAAAACTAGAGTTTGGACCGGGCCTGATCTGGTACCGGGTTTTGCAGGGCCCGGCAACCCGGCCCGGTGGTTTTTTGGAAAAAACCGGTTTGACCGAATTATCCGGGTTGGGAGCAGCCGGGCCCGAAACCCGGTTGTTTTTGAAAAAGTCCCGGCCCGGAGGTTTTGAAAAATCCGATCTCTAAAAAAAATCAAGACTAAAGCACCTAAACCCTAGAGCAATCCCAGAAAACCGAGAAAACTTATGACTAGGCTTTTTGAGTGGCTCTAGTGATTGTACACAATTTTGACGGAAAATAAATACATATGCCGCGAATTTTGTTGTTCATTTTTTTTCTCGTGCAATAATAAGTGGTCAAAGATTAGCATTCACTAATCCAACAACAAAAACAAACACGCTGGGCAGCTAATGAGAGAGAGAGAGAGAGAGAGAGAGGGAGGGAAGGAGAGAAAGAGAGCAAAGGAGAGAGAGGGTGGGAAGGAGACAAAGGGAGACAGAGAAAGAAAAAAAAGTGATCGAGAGAGAGGGAGAGAGAGAGAAAGAAAGATAGAGAGAGAGTGACGAACTCAATAACCGCTGCTGTGGAGAGCAATGGTGTGATTGGGGGAAGCCATCAAAATAAGAGGCCAACGAACAGACGTAAAGCGCGTATTTCCGCTGCTGATTCTGCTGATGGCGCTATTGTGCTCGATCAAAATAATGATCACTTTTGTTTTTGCTCTAATAATAAGTCCCGGGATTCTATTTGTCAATGCCCCCCCCCCCCGCCCCTGCTGAGGGAATTCAAATAGAAATGTGCTTCAATCTGAAGGGGCATCAAATAAAGGTTCAGTGGATCGGAACTTTAAATAGTGTCAGGGCTTCAATTTGAGGGGGGGGGGCTTAGATGGGGGTTCAATTTTAGAATTGATCAAAGGTTCATTGCAAAGAGTTGTTTAGCTAGGTACCCCTCATTCCTCCTTGCCCGGCACTGGAATATGCCCTTGTTTTCAATGGCGTCATAGAAAAATGGGACAAAAATTCGGGGTAGGCGCATTACCAAGACAAAAATTTTTTTTAGCTCCGTTGGCATACAAATACATAAACATGCAAATTGAAAATCACATTCATGGAATGCATATCTAAAGCGTAATACCGGAAATGCGTTCAAAATTGGTCTGAGTTTGACATTTCATTAAATCGATCAGAAGAACGGCACAAAAAGTGCCGCCGTGCATGCAGCGATGCATTTCCCATAAGTCGCTTCGCATGCGATGAGTGCCGGCGACACAGCACCACCACTCGCGATGCACGCCACCTTAGCTGCAACGCAGCCCGCCTGGCAGATGGCGTAAGCGGCCGGACCCGCGCCGCATTGTCCGATGAACAAAAACGCAATCGCCACAAAAACAATGAAACTGAAATTAAAATGTGTAAAAATTAATGATTGGTTGCTGGGCGGTTAATACGCCGTAGGGCGGGGGTTGATAAGATCTGTTAAGAAAAGCGGCTAATGGGCCTTGTAGTTCAATGGAAAAGCCATCCACAGATTGGATGAAAATCGTGGGTTCAAATACCACCACGGGCTTTACCATTTTGCCTATTTCTTACTACATATATCGAACTGCAACTTACCCTTTGGACATCATTTAAAAGGGCAGCCAGTAAATAAGTTGTAAAATGATAGTGCTGTAATTGATTTAAATAGGTATTAAATTGTTGTATAAAAATTAAGTAACCGGGTTCGGATTTTTATTAAGATGAATTTTATTGGATTTAAATCCTTGGCACTGTAAAAATTCCATCGAAAAACCCTTTCAGTTTTCTTTAATCAAAACCAGTAGAATTTGTACCGATCGAAGCATTTAGCTTTGATGAAGCTATGGTTAAGCAATTAGTAGTGATTGAAGGTGACGCAAAATATTTTATGACCAAAAATCTCGAAAAGAATGATTAATTTTCGTTTTTTAGTTATAACTTTCTTGCACTTGACCCAATCAATTAGCTTTTGCATGAAAATGGCTATTAGACTTGGACATCGAAATTGTTATTTTTCTGCTCATTCATGGATTTTAAACATGTATAAGTTCGACAGATATGTACCATGTTGTGGAAATTAGCCGACATAAAAAAATTATAGCCCAAAATTTCTGCGCCTTTTGGGGTGCGCCATTTGGACGATGTAAATGAAAAAAATGATGGGGGGGGCAGGGAACTGGGGTCACACAACACACACAACAAAAAAGGTGATGTAAATGTTGTTTACGTAAGTGATGATAGTTCATATGCCTAAATGAGAAATCAATAAATGGAAAGCCTAAACTTACATACGTAAATTTATGCATCTTTGGGTTAAGCAATCGCGGTTAGGTATGTAGCTAAAGCAAGTTTTATACGGACGATCTAATTAACTATTCGGTATTTATCGTTGGCTTAAGTATAACCGTGTCCTATATTAGAGCCCCGTTGCATCGGAACGGGTCCGTTCGGTGTGGCCAGTCCGGCGGGCTCCCGGAATTTTGGACACCAGAAATTTGGACACCGAAAATTGGACACTGGATATTTGGACACCAGCGGAAATTTGGACACTGGAAAAATGGACACTGAGGATAAAAGTGCAAATAAATTCAAAGATAATTAAATAAAAAAACAATAAAAATGAAGGATTGAAGCATCGAATTACCAGTTTCGAGCAGCATTGTTTTCAATGAATATTTGGAATATGTGTGGACGGTAATTAAAAATTAAATTAATATCAGAAATTACTACTAAATTTGGAACTTGATTTGGTGCGTACTAATAACAGTATGGAATCATGGCACAGAAACTTGAATGCACAATTTCGGTCACAATCACCACGCCTTAGCGAGTTTCTTCGTATAATTAGACAGGAAGACAAATATTGGCACCGCCAGATGCAGGAATTTGACCTTAATCCAGCTTATGGTGTAAGGGGCAAAGGCATGAAGCGCAAACAAGTTTATGTAGAGCAGGACGCTAATATTCGAGAAATTGTTGCAACTCGTGGCGACCGACATCCTCTCCAATATCTTAGGGCAATTGCTTATCGTATGCCAGACCCTCTCTGATTAATTGCTTTAATCTTCTTGTTAATTTTTTTTCACTTCATATTCTTTTTTTGTTCGTTTTTTAAAACGAATTTTAGTGTCCAATTTTCCTTTGGTGTCCAAATTTCCGCTGGTGTCCATTTTTCCGCTTGGTGTCCAAATTTCCGGTGTCCAAAATTCTGGTGTCCAAAGTTCCGGACACCAGTCCGGCGTGGCCAATTCATCGTGGTCAGTTCGGCGCAGCCAGTTTGTGGCCCGTCCGGCGTAAGGACGAAGTTTTTGGTTGTATAACTTTTTTCTTCAAAATTCAATTGAAATCTACGAATTCGATGTCATTCAAAAGTTAAATATTTTTTTGAAGCTACGCATATAGTCGTACTGGCTACACCGAATTGGCCACGCTGAAACGGAGCGATGGCTTAACTATTATGCCGAAAACCTCAGTCCCAGTTTTCACAGAATTCCCTGTCAAAATAAACCCCCTTAAACCCTATGTTTTTACGAAAAAAGAAATTTAACGAAAGGAAACCAGAAATTCATTAAGCTGATCATTTCTTTTTTGCTTCAAAAAAGCCTAGTTGTTGGTAAAAAGTCTCCCAGCAATCCCCCCCTCTAATAGAGTCCCCCTTTTAAGGAGTTCATTTTTCTTACCGTTGGGCATGTCGTTGTTCACTGTGCCGACGGGGATGTTCAGCTGTGCGCATACAATGCCCATCATTTAAATTAAATATTTTAAATTTATTTTACCGTTAGCCATCATTTAATTAAAATTTTGGGTAGAGAGAGGCCCAAAAGTTATGGGAATGTTTTGAAAATTTCTTAAACAACCTATTTAATGAAGCATTTTTTGCAATCATTCAATGACTCGAAAAACAATATTTATTTGTGCCAAAAAACAATAATCTATTCTAAAGGCACAATGGATGGTGTACGAAAATAGCACAGTATTGAATACAACACACTATTATAACACCGCAATCAAAGCACAATATCATCATCAGCTTCATTGTTTCCGCTCAATAGGCTTTGTTGTGTTCTCCTGTCGGGTGGAATAATATCATTTTAAATTTTACCCTTTTCCCTATAATAGAGACCCCCCTCTAATGGAGTTCTCTTTTTGATGGAATGCGTTTTCTTACCGTTGGGCATGTTGTTGAAGCTCACTGTGCCGACGGGGATGTTCAGCTGGTCGCATTTTGCGTCAATCCCATCGACCTCGGCTTGGAATTGAGAAGCCGAAGAAGTGTTTCCGACATGGGCCAAAGCTTCAGCGGCAATGTGGAACAAGGCACGGACCAGAGTTGCACGAAACGTTTCGTTTCGTTTCGAGTTTCGTGAATTTCGTGCTTTTTTGGGCGTTTCGTGTTTCGTTTCGTTTCGTAAAATTAA
>JAKKIK010001093.1:0-19439 GCA_024500135.1 Heterodera carotae | reverse complement strand
TTTATTGTTTTTTAGGGAATTGTGGATTTATCGTAATTTTTTTCGAAAAAGCCAAAATAATGGCAAAAATAATGGCGAAATGCCAAAATAATGGCAAAAATAATGGCGAAATGCCAAAATAATGGCGTACTTATTTTGATGCCAAAAAGTCCAAAATAAGTTTTTCTAATTTTGAATAATGGCGTTAAATTTAAGAGTTACGCGCTAAAAATGTGTTTTTTCGTGCATTTCACATCGAAACCAAGCCGCAGAAAAAATAATTAAAAACTTACAAATCCGGTCCCTAGTTATGATTATATAAATTTCAAACTATAAAATCAGCAAAAAAATCACAAATATTTCATCCATTTGACCCATTATTTATCCTATCTAATTCCTTTTTTGTCACTTTTAAGAGAACAATCTTGGCATGCCCATGGAGGAGTTGACAACATCGACATCATCATCAGTTCGTTCGAGTTTGTCCGACAGCAGTATTGAGGATGTCATGCTGATCAATGCCGATGGCGAGGAGGAAAATGGTGTGGACAAGCAGAATCCGAAATTGGGTAATAAAATGCCATGATTTGGATCCTAAATTCACCAATTAAAATTGTGGCATTAAAATATAGAAGAAAATTAATCACAAATTCTTGAAAAAATGGACGCATAATAATTAATTCTTGTGAAATCACAGCCTTTCTATTTTAAAAATGCGTTTAGAAAGCGATTAATCGGAAATGGTCAAAACTCTGTTATTCAATAAAATATTCAGCCGATGACAACCGCGTTGATCAAATGTTGGAGGAATCACTCAAAAAGGTGGCGACTTTGACCGCCGAGAGGGACGCATTTGCGGAAGAGTTGCGCGACCGACAGACGGAATTGGCGGAAGAACGCGAAAAGATGGCAAAAATAGCCGAGGAAAGAGACGCATTAGCGGAGGAATTGGCGGAAGAACGCAAAAAGATGGCAAAGATAGTCGCGGAAAGAGACGCATTTGCGCCGGAGTCGCGCGACCTCGGGACGGAAATTCTGCAATTGAACAACGAATTGCATAAGGTGCACAACAAGGTTGCCGCTGGTTATCCGAAACCCGGTCTTTTTAGCGACCCGAAACCCGACCTGACCTTTTTTCAACCGACCCAGAACCCTATCCGACCTTTTTTCAGCCACCCTAAACCCGACTCGACCTTTTTTCAACCGACCCAGAACCCGATCCGACCTTTTTTCAGCCACCCTAAACCCGACTCGACCTTTTTTCAGCCGACCCGACCTTTTTGCCAACCCAAAGCCCAACCCGAATTTTTTTCGGTCGACCCGACCCGATATTTTTCTCAACCATAGGCAACCCTGGTGCACAAACCGTTGAAGGACTTGAACATTACGAATTACAAGAAGATATCACAGCCGTTGGAAGCGGCTGCCGACAGAAGCGGCCAAATTTTGTCTCGGCTGTCCAATTTTAAGACATTAGCGGCAGAGTCGCGCGACCGCAATACAAAAGTTCTGCAATTGAACAACGAATTGCAGAAGCTGTACATGCAGCAGCTGGTGGACACACAGGTACAGCATAATTTGCAATTTAACAAAATGAAAAGAAGCGACCAAAGTTTGTTTTGGATGCCCAAATTTAAGTCATTTGCGAATGAGTCGCACGACAGTGCGATAAAACAGTTGAAAACCCAGTTTCAGAAGCAGCAGTTGGAGGATTTGAACTTTACTAAACCGACAACACAGCCGTTGGAAGTGGCCAAAATGGAAATGAAAAACTGCGGCCAAATTTTGTTTCGAATGCCCAATTTCAAGGCTTTTGCGGAAGGGCGAGGGCCAGTAGACAGAGTTTTCAGTGTGCCAGCCGTGGATATTAACGGGTTGTCGTGGCAAATTGTGGTAATATATACGAAGGATTGGATTGGGCTCTTTCTGAAGTGCAATGCCACCAACACGAATGGTGATTTTCATACATTATCAGAAGCAATTTTATAATTCGTTTGTGCACCTCCAAAATGTTTCAGGCATGGAATGGAAATGCCGTTCTTCCTACAAATTAAGCATTGTTTCTTCCACTAAAAGCGACGAATGCTTTAAGGGAGATTGTGTTTTCTCTGCCACTGCCAATTGTTGGGGCTGCCTTAAGTTTGCAAAAATTGAGGTAATAATACAATTAAAAAAGGTATTTTTAATGAATTTTAAAGGAATTGATGGGTCAGCAAAATGGATTTTATGATGCCGATGGGGACACAATTACACTCAAAGCGGAAGTAACTGTAAAGGAGCTGAAAGAGATGGCGTAAGTATCTTTTCAATTCTGTATATTCATAAACTTTAAAGACGCAAAAACTTCCATTTTGGAGGGTCAATTTTTGCTGGAAAAAGCTAGAAAAGGGGGATATATTTAAAAATGAGAGATTTTATATATATTTTTTATATGTTCCAAATTAATTTTCTTTTAGCGGAGTTTACAATAAGGACACTTTGCTTGTGAATGGGAAGGAATTGCATGTGAACAATTACGTAAGCTAAAAATTCATGTGCAAACGGGCCAAATCCATCATCCTAAGGAGCCAAAATTCGAATGTTGCCATTTTTGTAGATGTTGACAAAATTAAAAAATTATGATTTCTTTGGTTGGCTAACAAATAAGACGGAATTTACCCCCCCCCCCCCCCCCCCTGTCCATTCCCCCGTTAAGTTTTCCCCCAAAACATGCAGTTGGATGATTTGAACTTTACTAAACTGACAACACAGCCGTTGGAAGTGGCCAAAATGGAAAGGAAAAGCAGCGGCCAAATTTTGTTTCGGGTGGCCAATTTCAAGGCTTTTGCGGAAGGTCGTGGGCCAAAGAAAGTGTTCAGTGAGCCGGTCGAGCGAATTAACGGAGTGCCGTGGCGAATCTTTATCCAATATAGCAACGAATGGATTTGGATCTATCTGAATTGCAATGGTGACATAAATGGTATTTTCATACATTGACTTTATCAGAAGCAATTTAACAAATGTTTCAGACATGGCATGGCATTGTCACGCTTCCTTCAAATTAAGCGTGATTTCTTCCACTAAAAGCGATGAATGCTTTATGGATTTTGATTTTGTTTTCTCTGCCGCTGCCAATTGTTGGGGCTGGCCTAAGTTTGTGTCAATTAAGGTAATAATATACAATTAAAAAAAAATATTTTAATAAGATTTTAAAGGAATTGATGGATCCGAAAAATGGATTTTATGATGCCGAGGGGGACACAATGACATTCAAAGCGCAAGTAATTGTAATGGGGCTGAAAGGGATGGCGTAAGGAAAAATAATTAATAGGAAATAATAAAAATCCTAATCCTTGCAAATCAGAATATATTCATTAACTTTCAAGGACACAAAAACTTCCATTTTGGAGGGTCAATTTTTGCTGGAAAAAGCTAGAAAAGGGGAGATATATTTAAAAATGAGATTTTATATATCTTTTATATATTCCATTAATTTCTTTTTAGCGGAGTTTACAATCAGCAGCACACTTTGCTTGTGAATGGGAAGGAATTGAATGTGAACAAATATGTAAGCTAAAAAATATAACTTTAAGCGCCAAACGGATCAATTCATCCTAAAGAGCCAAAATTCGAATAGTGCCATTTTTTGAATGTTGACAAAAAAGTAAGGTTCTTTCGTGTTTTACGATCCCCCCCCCCTGAAATTTTCAAATAAAGGGTCGTTTATTGGGTTATTTGTGGCGCTGATTACGAATAGACATTTGTTTTTCCCAAATTCGAACCCGGACCCGAATTCGAACGATTGGCATTAAATACACAATCAAAAGATTTTACTATCAAATTTGGTATCAATCGACAGCTCTCGACGAGACAAGCAAGGAGATCGAGATCAGATTCAACTTGATCTGAAGCCATTTGAGCACTGGCCAGCTGAGAGTGAAAAGTGGACTTTTCAGTACCAATAATCACAACAGCAGAAAAATTTATAAAGCATTATAACAATATTAAAATTGTGCTCAAACTAATCTGCGCTAAAAACCACCGCACACTCGAAAGCTTGTCTGCTGTTTTGGTCTTTGGTACTGAAATGTTCATTTTACACTGGGAATCAGCCGGCCATTTGCTCAAATGGCAGCGGAGCGAGTTGAAACTGGTCTAGATCGATTTATCTCGTCGAGAGCTGTTAATTATAGATTTAATGCCAATGTTCGAATTCGGCTCCGGGATTCGAAACTGGGAAAAATAAATGTCATATTCGTAATCAGCGCCCCAAATAACCCTATAAACGACCCTTTATTTAAAAATTTCAGGGGGGTCGTAAAATACGAAAGAACCAAAAGTAAAATTATGATGTGCATCAGGGATGTCGCGACCCGGATAAAATCCGATTACGATTAAATGGCCGATTCCGATCCATTTCATTTCAGAGGAAACTTTTGGCGGATATGAAAAAAGATGACTTTGCCGTTTCCGGCGAGAATTTCATAGACAAATTTTCGGAATACAATAATTTTTCGGATTACAATAAATTGGGAACTGAAGCAATGCAGGCACTGCAAAAGCGCCACACGGAACTGTTTGGCACCAAATAATGGGCGGCAGAAGAAGAAATTTTTGACAAAATTGTCCAATCTTTGATTTTTTCATTTTTGATTATTTAAACGAATTTGATTAGTAAAATGATTTTAAGTAATTTTCATTACCGAAGGATAAAGGGGTATTTTGCTGACTTTCCAAATTTCACTAATCCAATGGACACTTCCAAATCAACAATTGCCCACCGTTTTTGTCGCTTGGTCCAAAAAACGCAGACAGACCCAGCAGCAGAAGTTGGCAAAATGCATCAAATTAGTAATTCGGATTTATTGTGAGGTCACTTTTATTTATGGGAATTCTTCGACGGACAATAAATTATTAATCAGTCAAACATCAGAACAATGTTGGCATCGTATTGAAATGGCACTTTATTCAATAATAATTATTATTTGCAAACCGATGAAATGGGAAATTAGTGATTATGAAAATTTATTACATAAAAAAGAGAAAAATTCTTTCCCTAAACCAATTTTGTAAGGGTGCAATCACAATGATTTTAAAGGATGAAATTTTGGATTATTCACTTGACATAGATTTTATATGAATCAAAATGTTAAGAAAAAAAATAGATTTGTCGAAGTAATTTATAGTGTACATAGGCGTACTTGTGACAATTATAATATGGTCACCAAAATTGGAACTTTTTATTTCGCTTTTTAGTTGAGCGGGTCTCGCCCATAACCGAAAACCGGGGTCGGAAAAGCGCTCTAATCTTTTAGACCGAATTTGTCCTACCTGACAATTATTTGCTGATTTTATCCCTACCTTTAACATGCTAATCAATTTTAATAAAAAAAATTTTCACTTTCATTCACATTTTGACCATAAGGCCTCTTCCCATTTAAAAACCATAGCATTGACACTTTTTTTGGGGTGCCTCAATTTGGGCCCCGGGGCGGCGGGCGATTTGCATGCTGCCATTTTATTCGCCACTTTCACAATGAATCACAGCATTCACAAACAGATATATGTACCTAATCTCAAATTCCATCTCAACAGATGTGATACACATTTTTGCATATTAATTCATTTTGTTCGCTCACCCGCGGCGCTCAATCAGTGCCAATAAACAAAATAATTGCCAAAATAGTTGCAGAGCAATGGAAATGCCCCCCTCCCCAATCTCAACATAATCGAATCCTCCCCCGCCGGGGACGCCCCCCCCCCATCCTTCGGCGATAAAAAATAAGTATATCCTTTGGGTGCTTAACCAAGTAAATACAATCTGACTGACTAACAAATCGGTTATAAATGAAATCGGTGTCCATCCTCGCCCCCTTCCCCGATCATTTCATTCATTCATGAAAAGTGTGCCATGTCCAAAGTCTTCATCATCAAATTTGGGTTGTCCCTTATCCGACGCTAAAGCACTATCCTTTCAAACAAAGCTTTCTCCTGGAATAGAGCCCCTCTCTCTAATTCCCTCTACTTTCTCTCTCTCATCTCTCACTCGCTCTCACTCTTTCACAAAGTCTCCTTTGAAGTGGTTTAAGACCGAGCAATCAGTCAAATACAACCCCTGGGGAATTTTATATAGAAAATGGCGGCCGACAGTGTCGCCGAATTTGATGGCCCTCCAACTCCCTTGCCATCATTGCCCGCCTCCACTAACGATGGTGACAGTGTCCAAGGTGAAATATACATTGTCAATAGTGTTGCCGATCGACAGCCAAGTTTTTTTGAACCAAACCTAAAATTTAAATGCCGACCCAAAACCCGACCCATGCAATTTTTCTGTCCCGTGGCAACTCTTATCACTGATTTGCACATTTCATCTATATATCAATGCAATACTTTGGGACTTTTAAGTAAACAATTGCGTCAAGTCCTTGTCGGAATTGGCGGCGGCATCAAGTCGATCGAGTCTGTCCAGCAGTATTGAGGACTTGATTCTGGATGGTGCCGGCGGAGAGGAGCAAAACGGCGGCGTCGTGGACAATGACGAAAACTTGCGACTGTTGCAGATTGGTATCCTATTTCACCAGTTTCGAACACTAACCCTAATTTACTTAATCGCACAGATTGTTTGACATTTTTTACCGAGCCACCAAAAATCACTGCTCAGTCTAAAGGTAAAAATGAAGTAATTTGAATGCTCAGAAAAGTAAAGTCGAATTGAATGCACTCATAAAATGCCTTTAGCCTTTCTTTGCATAATTAAAACGATTTTAAATAATATTCAGCAAATGATAACGGTGGAATGGCAAATGATGATGCCGGGAATGGTATCTTTGCGCTGGACCATTCTGATCAATTTGCTGTATGTTTATTTTATTGAAGAGGGATTCAAATGGTGGGGTGCTATTATAGCTGAGTTCTAATGGAGGGGGGGGGGTCTATTAGAGAAAATCCGTTTCACGCCCCGTGGGGCATTAATGGCGCTCAAAAGTCAAACAATGCCAGAAACAGCATGGACAAGAAGAAGTGCATCATCAACCGAAGGAACAGCAGCACGAAGAGGGCGAACAAATGTTGCCGACAGAGAAAGATGAGACGCCAAAAAATAATGTCAATTCCAACAACAATCAGCAGCCAACAAATTATCGAAGCAAATTGATGGCAATAGCAATATTGGCACTTTTTGTGGTTTTTGTCTTCGGAATTGTGCGTTAATCGTTTAAACATTTCCCTATTCAAAAAGTTGCGATTTAGTTTTTTTACGGTCGCGAAGCGGACAAAAATCGTTTGGAAAACGGCAAAAAGTAAGCGCATAAAGGACCAATTTGGTTTTGTCCTATCCCAAATAATGACGAAATTCATTGACCCTAAATTGTCAGGGTTCGTGTCTTTTTCCATCTAATTTCCTTTCTCTCTCTCTCTATATCTCTCACAAAATTTTCCCCATTTTTAAGTGTTACATTTTTGCCCGATTTGGCGTCGAAGGAATGGCACATTTTGTTGCCTTTGCTGATTGCTTTTATTTTCTTCGGCATCGTTTATCAACGATTGAAGCGACAGTTGGTTGAGTTGGCCCACGAATTGGACGCCTCTCGAGCACGGGAGGCGACAATTAACGTAATTTTTGAAAATATTAATTGTCAAATTATGCCAAAATATTAACGATAAATGCATATAAACAACAAAATTGACTTTAAAAGTTTTAGACGAAATTGGATGATGTGACGCGCGAAAGTCGCCAATTGAATCGACAGTTGGTTGAGTTGGGCCGCGAATTGGAATCCGTTCTCGTACGGGAGGAGACACTTATCGTAATTTTTTTCAACATATTAATAATTGGCAAATTATGCCGAAATATCAACAAAATGATGAAACAGCAAAAATATAAATAAATAATTTTAGGCGAAAATGGAGAAGCAAACGCGCGAAAGTCACCAATTGGAGTCTGATCGGAAGCAAAATGTGCAACAGCAATTGGTTGAGTTGTTGGAAGCCGTTCGCGCTCGGGAGGCGGCACTTAATCAAAAATTGGATGAGTTGTCACACGAGTTGGACGCCGCTCGCGCACGGGAGAAGACACTTATCGTAATTAATCGAATTTTGATATAATTGGCAATTTAATGCCGAAATTTATAAATAATTAGGCAAATTCGTCCCACTATAATGGGAAAACATTTAAATAAATTAAGGCGAAAATGGAGAATCAAAGGCGCGAAAGTCGCCAATTGGAGAAAAATAGTATGCAACGGCAATTGGATGAGTTGAGCCGCGAGTTGAACACGGTTTTTAAAATAAATTTCAAATTATTTTACTCTTATATTAAATAATTTGTCATTTAAAATTACAAACCAACTTAGGATATAAAATTCAATACAAGTTATATTTTTAAACATTCAGCTTAAAAATCAACAAAATGTACATGAAAAGTGCTATCGCGGTAAAACAATGATTATTTATGTCTTAAATATTTAAGAGAATTTTATTTAAACTTGGATTTTATTTGTCTTTCCGTGAATCAATTTTTTTACTTTTTACCACTTAATTAAGCTAAAAAGCGGAGCGGACAGATATTACTTCGGGTAGCCAATTTCAAGGCTTTTTCGGAAGGGCGCGGGCCGAAGGAATTGTTCAGTGAGCCCGTCGAGTATATCAACGGATTGCCGTGGCGAATAGGGATCAGATATTTCAGTGAAAGTTCGATTAGGCTCTCACTGAAGTGCGATGGCGACACTAATGGTATTTTCATACATTAACTTTACTCTATGCTCAAAGCATAAGAAAGAAACAATTATAATAATTTAAAGTCCTCGTTTTGCGCTATAATTTTTCAGACATGGAATGGCAGTGCCAAGCTTCTTACAAATTCACCGCTATTGCGCGCACTAAAGGCGAGATAGCCTTGAAGACAAATTTGAATCATTTTGACCTTTTCTCTGCCAAATGTACAACAATAGATGTTTTCTATCTTAGTAAAGAGGTGAGGTGGTAAATATCGTAACAATAAAAATATGCATATTAAAGCAAATGATGTGTGACTACGATGAGGCGGAGGACGCATTGACAATCAAAGCGGTGGTGGTCACAAAATTGTAAGAAAAATATTTGTTGAAAATAGTTGAACTGTCAGAATATTGTCTGAGATCAGATCAAATTCATCTATACACTAATATAAAATATTAAAGACTTTCTCAATTCAAACTAAAGAAAATTATGAAATTTTGTTAACCTATATTTTAATAGCATAATGAATTGTATAATTTTTAAGCTATTTGCAGGGATTGAGAAATGCCCCATGGGGAATTGTTTGGCACGAAATGAACGGCGGCCTAAGAAATATTTGACAAGATGTACGAATTTTTTTTCTTTAACCTCTTTCACTTTTGCTATATTTTTTCTTCCATTAATCTGTCGACTATTTTCAGTAAAGTATCGCAATAAAGTTATTTTTTCTGCGTTTTACGTCCTATCCGGTCTTTTTTAAAAGTTCCAGGGAACACGAGGTTTGTTTGGAAGAAAATGCGATGCCCAACTCATTTTATATTCCAATTTTGTCATTCAGTATACATATATATTCATTAGGACGGATGTGCCGACAATTGTCAAACGCATAAATCATATTTCCTCTGCCCAAAATCCGAATCTGAAACCCTAAAATGTACAAGCCGAAACAATAATTTATCGCCTGCTAATACTCTTCAACAGCATATTAAATCATATCGAAGGTGTCACCATGAAAGTCAAAGATTTTGTTATCACAAGTTTATTTTTTTTTATCAAAGCCTCTGCCAAAATAATTTAATGCCAACCTCGAAGAAAGTGCTACAAAATTGCGAACAGAACGGGACAGAATGATGGCGGAAAATGGAGAGCTTCAGCCGAAGTTGGTAGAAGCGGTCAAAATTTGTTTGAAGAACGGCAATAAGTAAGCGTTTAAGGAACCGATTTGGGGCATCATTTTTTTCTTACCCCCAAATAATGGCAAAATTCAAATTGGCCACAAAATTGCGATGAGTTTCAAATTAACCCTAAAATGCTGCAAAATTCAAATTGACCTCTAAATTGCCAAGATTCGTACCCCTTTCCATCTCGTTTCCTTCCTCCACTCTTAGTCTCTCACAAATTTTTTCCCCATTGTTTAAGTGAGACACTTTTACACGATTTTGCGTCGACAGTTTGGCTCAATTTTTTGCCCGATTTGGCAGGGATGGATTGGCACAATTTGTTGCCTTTGCTGATTACTTTTCTTCTCTTCGTCATCGTTTTTCAACGATTGAAGCGACAGTTTGTTGATTTGGACCACGAATTGGAAGCTGCTCGCTCGTGCACGTGAGGAAACATTGGAGGTGAATGATGGAATTTATCGCCTGACTTTGCCGTTGGCGGTGATATTTTCATGGACAATCTTTCGGAATACAATAAATTGGGAGCTGAAGCAAAGCAGGAACTGCGGGAGCGCCACATGGAATTGTTGGGCACGAAATGAATGATACAGCACGAAAAGTTCTGATCAAATTCGATCATATTCATTTTAAAAATATCCCAATTCATTTATTTTTTTTTTCTTGTTTAACATCGAAATGTTGCCAGCAAGGGTTGTAATTTATTTGCTGGCACTGATGAGAAGCTCAACACGCGGATAACTATATTTGAACACCCTCCAAAAAGGGACACAATTAGGGGGGGGGGGGTCATAAATACAGGGGTACACTAATATAGGAAGTATAATAATGTCAAATAATAAAAATTTTAAATTTGCGTTTTTCGTTTTGCCATTGATCAAACAATGATAAAAAATGATTGAAACAGCAAAATTTTTGAATGCGATGGGGAAAAATTATTTTTTTTTGCCTGGAGAAAGAATGTGACCTAATAATTTTGGTATGCCACGCCGCCGGCATATCCAACCAACGCCATAAATATTATGAATTAATAATTTGCCCTCCGCCGTCGATGACAAATTTGCCTAAATAAAGTGAACATTTATTTATTTCTCTCTCTTTGGTCAGCAAAAGAGTCAATTCTTTTATTTAATGAATAAATTGGACAAAAAAAACTCCGTCTTACGTACATATGTGAAATAATGATCAAAAAAGAGTAATTTAATTTTTAAAATGTGCCCATCATTCATTTTCCCTTTTTTAATTGTCTAAATGCACTACAATTAGAGGGCGGATTTATATGTTCAGAAACTCCCAACAGTTGCAAAAATCACATGCAAAATTGTTTCTAAAAACATTACAAGTTTGCCAAAATGAGAAAATATTTCTACAAATAAATATATGTTAAGGCGATATAGATTTCAAACTATTCTCATAATGCAAAAGTTTTTAAAACGATTGGCCCACAAATGGTAATAAAATGTCCAAAATTTTTTGTCGCTTCTGCTAAAAATAGATTTCAGGAAATATTTATTAAAAATCAGCCAAAAGATCACAAATATTACATCCATTTCATCTAATTCTGAACTCTGGCTAGCCGTAATTGAATTTTTGTCATTGGACTGATCAGAAATATGTCTTCCACCTCTCCTGCCGTGCTACCAATGCACGCCGATGGAAATTGTGTCCCAACAGGTACAAATATTATCGGACAAAAGTGATTTTATTGTGCCATTCAATCGCATTTATTATTAGTCCTATCACATTCTTTTTTTGGCACTTTTAAGAGAACAATATTGGCATGCCAACAACGATATCGGCATCATCATCATGTCGTTCGAGTTTGTCCGACAGCAGTATTGAGGATGTGATGCTGATCAATGCCGACGGAGAGGAGGAAAATGGTGTGGACAAGCAGAATCCGAAATCGGGTAATAAAATGCAAAGATTTTAATCATAATCATCATTATAATTGTGGAAAAATATAGGCAGAACTAAATCAGATTATTGGAAAAATGGATGCAATTTAGAATAAAACAAAAAAGAAAGTGTATGCACACGTAAACAGCACTTTCTATTTTAAAAAATTCGAAAGTGATTGATTGGAAATGGTCAAAAACTGTTATCAAATAAAGTATTCAGCAGATGACAACCGCGTTGATCAAATGTTGGCGGAAGAACGCGAGAAGATGGAAAAAATTGTCGTGGAAAGAGACGCATTTGCGATGGAATTGGCGGAAGAACGCAAAAAGATGGCGACTGTAACCGCCGAGAGGGACGCATTTGCGGCAGAGTTGTGCGACCGCAAGACGCAATTGACTGAAGAGCGCCAAAACGTTGAGACACTGACCACGAAAAGGGACGCTTCTGCGGAGCAATTGGCGGAAGAACGCGAAAAGGTGGCTAAAATAGCCATGGAAAGAAACGCATTTGCGAAAGAGTTGCGCGAGCGACAGACGGAATTGGCAGATGAACGCGAGAAGATGGCTAAAATGGCCGTGGAAAGAGACGCATTTGCGGCAGATCTGCGCGACCGCGAGACGCAATTGGCTGAAGAGCGCCAAAAAGTTGAGATATTGACCACGGAAAGGGACGCGTCTGCGAAAGAGTTGCGCGACCGACCGACGGAATTGGCAGATGAACGCGAGAAGATGGCAAAAATGGTCGTAGAAAGAGATGAATTTGCAAAGAAATTGGCGGAGGAACGCGAAAAGACGGCAAAGATAGTCGCGGAAAAAGATGCATTTGTGCCTGAGGCGCGCGACCTCAGCATGAAAATTCTGCAATTGAACAACGAAGTGCAGAAGCTGTACATGCAGCAGCTGGTGGACACACAGGTACAGTATAAATTGCAATTCAACAAAGTGAAAAGCAGCGACCAAAGTTTGTTTTAGGTGCCAAAATTTAAGTCATTTGCGAATGAGTCGCACGACAGTGCGATAAAACAGTTGAAAACCCAGTTTCAGAAGCAGCAGTTGGAGGATTTGAACTTTACTAAACCGACAACACAGCCGTTGGAAGTGGCCAAAATGGAAATGAAAAACTGCGGCCAAATTTTGTTTCGAATGCCCAATTTCAAGGCTTTTGCGGAAGGGCGAGGGCCAGTAGACAGAGTTTTCAGTGTGCCAGCCGTGGATATTAACGGGTTGTCGTGGCAAATTGTGGTAATATATACGAAGGATTGGATTGGGCTCTTTCTGAAGTGCAATGCCACCAACACGAATGGTGATTTTCATACATTATCAGAAGCAATTTTATAATTCATTTGTGCTCCTTCAAAATGTTTCAGATATGGCTTGGCATTGTCGAGCTTCCTTCAAATTCAGCGTAATTTCTTCCACAAAAAGCGAGGGATGCATTAAGAACATGTTGCATGAGTTTGACCTTTACTCTGCCGCTGGCAATAATTGGGGCAGGCCTGAGTTTGCAAAAATTGAGGTGATAGCATAATTTAAAAAGAATATTTTATAAATTTTTAAAGGAATTGATGGATCTGAAAAATGGATTTTATGATGCCGAGGGGGACACAGTAACATTCAAAGCGGAAATAACTGTAAAGGAGCTGAAAGGGTTGACGTAAGAAAAAAATAAAGAAACATTCCTAATCCTTGTAAATTAGAATATTTCATTATATTATCTATAAAATAGGTCGACAAAAGCTATATACTATAAGCTACACTAACGCTCATTTTTTTTACCAATTCTGTGTATTCATAAACTTTCAAATGCAAAAACTTCCATTTTGGAGGGTTTGCTGGAAAAATCTATAAAAGGGGAGATATATTTAAAAATGAGATTTTATATAGCTTTTATATATTCCATTAATTTCTTTTTAGCGGAGTTCACAATAAGCACACCTTGCTTGTGAATGGGAAGGAATTGCATGTGAACAAATACGTAAGCTAAAATAAAAATAATTCTAAGTGCCAAACAGGTCAATTCATCCTAAAGGCCTAATGAATGGGGCCATTTTTGGATGTTGACAAAAAAAAGTAAAATTTGATGTCAATAAATGGCTAACAAATTGGTGGAATTGACCATTATTTGGCATAGGCGTGGATTCGAACTTATGGGGGCAAAAAAGGGAGAAAGGACACAACCTCCGCGCCGTCGCTGCTCACACTGCTTTACCTCCTTTGTCGAATATAGTTTGAATAAGAAGGAAAAGTCGCATATCTTGGCGCCCAGGTTCATTTAGCAAAAATGGTGAAAATTTTACATTACAAACCTGGGTCAAGCTACCCACCCACCAAATCTCATCCCGAAGTCCCACGATCACTTGGGTACCTCTCCTTTATTAAGTTTGTCCCATTTTCAGCTGTTGGCAGCCCATTCTGAGTTTTTCCAAAATTTATTTTTTGGACCGAATGCTGACCCAACTCCAAAAGTGCTGGTCGAAGATGATGAGGGGGATTCCGTGGAACATTTTGAACGAATGGTCTCAACGATGTGTCCGCTTAATTTGGCCTTGGATGGTAAAAATAAACAACCAATCATTTGGAATAAATTAATTAATTAAGTTAATTAAATTTTTAGATGACTGTGTCGCGGGAGTTCTTTCGTTGGCACACAAATTTCAATTGGACACCGTTGTGAAGAATTGCGTTGACTTTTTGTTGAAAAAGTGCAAAAATTCAGCACTATTTAAATTCCGATTGGCACATCAATGCAACATCGTTGGCATGAAGGTGGACGGACATAACCGTTTAAATTGAACAAATAATTAAATTTGTCCATTTCATTTCAGAGAAAACTTTTGGCGGATATGAAAAAAGATGACTTTGCCGTTTCTGGCGAGAATTTCATAGACAATTTTTCGGATTACAATAAATTGGGAACTGAAGCAATGCAGGCACTGCAAAAGCGCCACACTGAACTGTTTGGCACCAAATAAGCGGCGGCAGAAGAAGAAATTTTTGACAAAATTGTCCAATCTTTGGTTTTTTCATTTCTTTTGTTTTGTTTTGACGAATCTTTGTGTTGCTTATTTTCTATAAAATTAAAATGTTCTTAAAAATATGCCTTGGAAAAAATAAATAAACAATTCCATCCGACAAATGTCTGTCATTTTGGCATACAAATGGCATACGGCGATTAGACGGACTTGGACATTTTCGTGTAGCTTATTTTTATGGCAAATTTTAATTTCTTACTCAATTTTTACAAAATGTACTTCTTACAAATTAGAAGATATATGGATAAGTAGAAGCATTTTAAATATAAGCGATTCGAAAAATAATTAATTATTTAATGAAACAAAAGCTCCAATCGGATCAAAATCGAAAATGCATTCTACAATATATCTCTCTCTATGTGTACGACGTCGAAGGGGACATGCGTCGAAAATCAGATATGGAAAATCCGATCCAAGAATTGGAATTATGAAGGGGTTTTTATTTTCAACCGTTTCTACCAAGTCCATAAATTTTCTCAAATTTATTATCTTTCGATCCCAAAATTAAATAAGAATTTGCATATTTTGAAGCTTTAAATTGGAGACAAAACTTGTCGTAGTAAGTGTCAAATATTGTAATTCATATTTTAATGAATAATTCAAATTGTAGGCCCAAAAGGACAGCGAAAGTGCCAATGCCGAATTGGAATCAGCAAATGCCAAGTTGTTATCATCCAATGCCGAGTTGGAATTGGCCAAAGAAAGGTTGGCCAAGAAGCAGGAAACTGTGCGCGCATTGAGCACCAAGTGAGCGGCGGTGTATTTTTTAATTTTCCAAAAATAAAAAGTCCAAATCGAATTTTTGCAAAATCCTCGAACAATTTTTTTTAATTCGCGAGGCTATCTGTACATTGCCTTTTTAAACAAATTTTTACCAAAATTCAAGTAATTTTAATTTACCCACTCTATTGTATTATTTTCGCTTTTTGCGTTTAGGCCATTGGATGCGCAAAGCAAGCTTGTGAGAAGTGAGTACCGTTTTTTTAAATTAAAATTTCGAGTGTTTACGCATTTGGCACAGGTACAAACACCGCGGGGACATTGCCACATTTATTCGAAAGGCATTCGACAAAAAGTTCGGCCCGAAATGGCATTGCATCGTCGGAAGGGATCACTGCTCTTCTGTCACGTGAGAGCAAACAATTGGCTTAATTTGATTACTGTAATATATCGAAAAGTCCTACGGTGGAAAATTTGGCCTGTAAGAAATTTAGTAATTTTGGTACAATTTAAAGAAAGTAATTTCCTTTTTTCTGCACTTTCTTAACATGGAGACTTGTACAATTATTTTGGCAAAAATTTTTGAAATGACAATTTTCAGATGCGACAAGAATTGCTACATCGGCTTTAACTTGGGACAGGAACGGATTGTTATTTTCAAAAGCGACTGATCCGACAAACTTTATGAGACCGACGTTGGAAACGGACGAAGAAAAGTGGAAATTTATTAATTTAAAAAAATTGTCAAGCCTCTCGTTCATGCATTTTTTATTCGTTTTTTCACCCCAAATATACGCCGCGCATTTTTTTTTCGTTTCAAATTATGCATTTTCAATTTTTGGTCTGGAAGAAAATCTTGGGTTTCTTGCCCATGGTGGCGGATTTACGAAACGTCCATGGTGGCGGATTTACGAAACGCCCATGGTGGCGCATTTACGAAACGCCCTGGCGGATTTACGAAACGCCCACTTGGCGGATTTACGAAACGCCCTGGCGGATTTACGAAACGCCCACTTGGCGGAATTTACGAAACGACCTAGCACCTTTTTTTCCAGCCATTTCTACCCAAACATTGTTGAAAAGTTATGGTCTAAATTTGTAAATTTTGAACTAACTGTCTGCCCCATTCCTCGGTATTTGTTTTTCTCTGTTTTTCTAAATATTGTGTGTGTGTTATGTTTATGTACTACGGTATAATTTACATCTACACACATTTGCATCAATTCATTCATTCATCATTCATTGTTTACTCGCCCATGGCACTCATTCACTACCGACAAAAACATTTGTTATGAATCGATCGTTCCTCCCCCGCCAGGGTTCAATCTTACAAATTTTGTCATTTCCAGTTCTTAGAACTTATTTTTAGGATTATTAAGAATTCGGTTTTTAATCCCGGGTCTTATTAACTTGGCCATAAGCTCCTCATGAAATGTTCTGATCGAGTTGGTCGATTTTACGATCATACTCATGACAATAAAACTTTTTTTGTCCATTTTTTAGACGTTTTGGCAATAACAATTTTGGAAATTTGAGGGCTGACATGGGTTCGATTCCCATCCGCCGCCGGGGCTTACATTTGATCATTTGGTATATTAGCGGTGGTACAGACTTTTACACATTGATTTATTGCTGCTATTCTTTGGAATATGCCGTGCCATCAATGCACGCGCCATGCCTTTTCTCTTAGCTTCTAAATACAATACATTAGCTTTCAAAGGTGGACACAGGTACAGCATAATTTGCAATTTAACAAAATGAAAAGCAGCGGCCAAATTTTGTTTCGGATGGCCAATTTCAAGGCTTTTGCGGAAGGTCGCGGGCCAAATTACGTTTTCAGTGAGCCCGTCGTGCATATCAACGGATTGCCGTGGCGAATTGACATTGAATATAACAACGAATGGATTGGGCTCTTTCTGAATTGCAATGCCGACAAAAATGGTGTTTTCATATACAATCAGAAGCAATTTTATAATTAGTTATTCTTTGCACCCCAAAATGTTTCAGACTTGGCATGGCAGTGTCAAGCTTCTTACAAATTAAGCATTGTTTCTTCCACTAAAAGCGATGGATACTCTAAGGATTTGGATAGTGTTTTCTCTGCCTCGGCAAATAGTTGGGGCTGGCATAAGTTTGCAAAAATTGAGGTGATTACATAATGAGTAAAGAATATGTTTATGAAATTTTAAAGGAATTGATGGATCCGAAAAATGGATTTTATGATGCCGAGGGGGACACAATGACATTCAAAGCGGAAGTAACCGTAAAGGAGCTGAAAGGGATGGCGTAAGGAAAAAATGATTTATTAGACAAAATAAAAATGAAAACTTCCAACCTTGTAATAGAAGCGGGGATATATTTTAAAATGAGAGATTTTATATATCTTTTATATGTTTCAAATTAATTTTCTTTTAGCGAAGTTCACAATAAGCAGCACACTTTGCTTGTGAATGGGGAGGAATTGCATGTGAACAAATACGTAAGATAAAATAAATTTATTTCAAGTAAATTCGAATAGTCCATTTTTATAGATGTTAAAAAAAGTAAAATTACGATGTCCATATATGGCCTAGCAAATTGGCGGAATTGATCCATTCCTCCCTTAAGTTTTGGTCCAATTCCAGATGTTGGCCGCTCATTCTGAGTTTTTCCAAAATTTATTTTTTGGCGCAAATGCGGAAGCTACGCCAAAAGTGCTGGTCGAAGATGATGATGATGTGTGGGATTCCGTGGAACATTTTGAACAAATGATTTCAGCGTTATATCCCCCCTTCGATTTGGAATTGGATGGTAATTAATTAAAATTATTAAATAAATAGTTTAAATTAATTTATGAAATAAGTAAGTATAGATGAATCTGTGGCGGCGTTCTTCTGTTGGCCAATCGTTTTCAGCTGGGCTCCGTTGTGAATCGTTGCGCCGATTTTTTGCTGACAAAAAGCAAAAAGTCGGCAATTGTAAAATTCCGATTGGCACATCAATGCAACATCGTTGGCATGAAGGTGGACGGACATAACCGTTTAAATTGAACAAATAATTAAATTTATCCATTTCATTTCAGAGAAAACTTTTGGCGGATATGAAAAACGATGACTTTGACATTTCTGGCGAGAATTTTATGGACAATATTTCGGAGAGTAACAAATTGGGAATTGAAGCAAAGCAGGAACTGCAAAAGCGCTACGCCGAACTGTTTGGCACCAAATAAGCGGCGTCTGAAGAAAGAATTTTTGACAAAATTGTCCAATCTTTGGTTTTTTCATTATGGCTTTGAATATTTTTGCTCAATTCTGCAAAATTGGACATTTTTTGTTTTATTCGGTACTATTGTACTCGGACCATTCGGCACTATGAACGGTAGCCGCTGAAGGTGCATTATGAATAGAAAAATCTGTTTTTTTTTTTTGCTTTAAATCTTTGAACAATTTTTTTTAATTAGCGAGGCTATCTGTACATTACCTTTTGTTATATATACCGCGCATTTTTTCGTTTCAAATTATGCATTTTCAATTTTTGGTATGGAAGAAAATCTTGGGTTTCTTTTCTGCCCCGCCTCCGGTGACGGGTCGTCATTAGGCCCCCCGGGGCGTTGTGCTTAAAACCCTCACTATTCCAATTTGTTGGGTAAATTTTTGAATAAAAAAGTCGATATTGTGCGCTCAAGCAAGAAGGCATTTTTCAAAAATATTAAATTGTACAAATTTCCTCATTTATTTTCCAAAATTGGATTTTGTATGAATTTGTACATTTTCAACTGTCTGCCTCATCCCATGAATTTGTTTTTCTCTGTTTTTCTAAACAAATTATGGTGCATGATGTATGATGTATGATGTATAGGGCTTGGCTTTTTAGGTAAATACCTAAAATTTTTGCGCACTTGTAACGTTGAGATAAGCACAAAAAACGAGTTTTTAGCTTGGTTTGGAGCTTCTACA
>JAKKIK010001092.1:0-19449 GCA_024500135.1 Heterodera carotae | reverse complement strand
GGGCGGGGGGACAGATCGAAGGGCATTATCGAGGGGGCGGGGGGACAGATCGAAGGGCATTATCGAGGGGGGGGGGGGGAGGAATAAAGGGGGTAGACAAACGAAGGACATTATATGTAGGGGGAGGGGGAAAGGGTGGGGGAGAAGACGAGAGAGGGGACACAAAGGGCAAATGAATTCCCTCGTATTTCTTTGCCACTGACCATCGGCGTTGTGTGATCCTTGGGCACTTTTTTGCGCATGACCTAAAAAGGATTACGATTGATTAGATTGGATGTCTGTCGGTACGTCCATCTCCAATTATGGCAAAAACCTGTGCCAAATTGCGTCTTTTGTGCGCCACATCCGCAATTATCCTGAGCAATGCCCAAATGGATAATGTGAGCAGCAGACACGGGATCACTTTGAAAATCATTCCGTTGGACCAAAAAGCCAACTAAAGGCAAATCCAAAGAAAAGAATGCCATTGCACGCCAATTCACTTTAGCACCTTCAACTTCATGCAGTCACTGTCATGTGCCCGGACTGTGTAAGCAAAGTCGCCTTTGGCGTCGGATGCCTTCCCCGGAAAACTTCGTCGGATATGCCTTGAAGGGAGAGGCAATGTACCCCGGAGGTTTGTGTTTTTTTAGGTGGGCTCACGAACAGGGAAAATCCGCGGATTGTCTGGATATGGACAAATCCGTATCCGTGGGCACCTCATCGTTTTTCTCTCCCCTCCGGCGAGTGATTTATGTTCTTTCCCTTCCCTTCGCCCTTTTCACCTTATCATTCGATGTCTTCTAATCCGTTTTGGTGCTGTCGTTGTAAATGTAAAATGGTGATCAAAATTGTTGGATATGTTCAGTTGGGGGATATTGATGAGCATTTGTTCGTTGGAGGATATGCCATTTTTTGGATGAGTGCCAATTGAATGGTTCTTTGAAAAGGCAGTGACAATGACTTTTGCTGCTTTAAGTGAATCGTCGAATTCGGCCGATTCGTTGGCATCGGTCGAGTGTAAGCAGGGCAACATTGAGCTGGAGGACACCTCCGTTATCTGAGATTGATCAGTGATCGATCGATCGATCAGTCGGATCAATTGGGGGGAACGAACTTCGAAAGTCAAAAAGTTGGGCAAATTAACAAGCGTCATGGCACACAGCATCAACACAGCCAACAACACAGTGCACCGTTCAGTGATCAGCGGCGTGGAAGGGCCGGCGGTGGCACGACGAATGGTCAAAACGCGAATTTGGGCCAGGGAAACCTTTGCACGCAAAAGAAAGACTAATTCAAAAAAGAAACGGCTAATGGCACTCTATCATTTTGCCGTTTCGTTCTCACCGTCATCCAAATTGAAGCGGCATGGAAAATGACGGAAGAATGGGCATGAAAAATCTAAAATAATTTTGAAAATTGTTTCATTTATTTTTGGCACGTGCCATGAAAAGTGCCCATCCAAAACTGAAGTCGCTTGGTTCACAGCGCGAGGCAGCCGTGAACAGAAAGTGAACAACGAACACCAAATAAGAGGACATCACAATGATGTCACAGACGGCAACTGCACTCAGCAAAACATTGACAGGTGAACGCATTGAAGGCCGTGTAAGCACCAACACAGTGATCGCATTCATCAAAGTGCCTAAGGGATGGAATTGGATTGGAGGAGGGTAAGAGGGAATGGATGATCAGATGGAGGGGAGGGAGGATGGTCGAGAGTCAAAAAGGGGATGGATTGGTCAAGAGTCAAAGAGGGGATGGATGGATCGAGAGTCATCGGTGGGGTTGGATCAAAGTTGACGGGAGGGATTGATTCTTTGACATATCTTTTGGCGGCTACCGGTCCGAGTGTCGAACTGTTCAGTCGAATAAAAGAACAAAATAAAGCCTTCTTTCGAAGAGCTGTTAAGCAAAGGCTTTGGAAAAGGTGCTTAGAATATATGGCTTAAAAACGAAAAAAACTCGGACCGCCGGAAACCAAATTATTTGTCTTTTTCGACTTTTCTCATTATTTTTTTTTTGCTCACCGACGACACACAAAACAGCGGCCAAAAAGGGGTGCACTTGGCCATAATTCTGCTGAAAGGAGGCGGAGGCGGAGAAAAGCCACTCGGAACGGGGCATGTCCAGGGAGCCGATCTCGCAGGAATCGCCTTGCTTGGACGATGATTGGGCATCGTCGGCGTATTCGACTTCGATGGCACTCATTTTGGCATTTTCGGTGAGTTAATTGAATTAAATTGAATCGAATTGCTCAAAAACAGCGAAAGATGGCCACTGCTAAACCCATGTGATGTGAAGTGTGATGTGATGATGGAGATGATTATTATTTAGGTAATATTATTATTATTGACGATTATGATGATGAGATGAAGCGGATGAACGAGGCGAAGGCATTGGATGTCGAGTCGGACGATGGCATTGGGGGGCAATGAGCGCATTTAACGGCGAAATTGGAGGGCGAAGGCATTCCCTAAGGGGTCAAGCCAATTTTTACTGCTCAATTATCATCTGTTGATGGAGAGAAACCTAACATTGCGAAAATGTGCCATTTTATCGAATCGAATGTGAGACTTTTCCGCCTTTTTTATGCCATTTTAACAGTAAGCGGTCGTACTTTTGTGGGAAAACAATTCGCACTGCTAATGACTCCCTCCCAGGCCATTGTTTGGGGACAAAAAATTGCGGGGGGGGGGGGGGCGGGGGGAAAGTGAAAGTGAGTCCCCTCCCATTAGTGCGATTGGATTTGTGCGAAATAGAAAACAATTTTTTCTTTTCTTTAAAAAATCCAGACAAATTTAAAAAAATTAGGCTAATTAATATGCTTATTTGTTAGGGCGTGATTTAAGGACCCAATTTTGGGTCAGTTTGAGAATGCATATTTCGATGAATGTCAGCTAAAATGTCCAATTATTTTTCAAGAAACATAGCCCTATTTGTGTTTTTGTTCCGCCGAATTCTCATTCATCATTTTTTATTCCCCCAAATCGCGTTGGATGAGATTTGTTTAAATTTGGGGATGGGCGACCAATGAATTTTGCATCGAAAGTTCCGTTTAGTAAGTGGCCGCTTACCCACAAATTTGACCCCGGGGACTCATTCCCACACATCGTAAAGCCAAAATAGGGAGGCAAAATGAGGGGGGGGGGGGGGGTAAAAAGGGACGAAGCTTTGCTTTCGGTTGGACTCAATTTGGTTGGGTCGTCGTCGTCCTAATGATTTTGCTAAATTGGAGAAGTGAAATGAATTCGACGAATTGCGTCGATTAATTGGCAAATGGCGCGCCAAAAGAGTTAAAAATGTTTTCGAAAAGTTTGATGTCATTTATCATAATCTTAGCAAGCAATTAACACCAATAAACACCAATAACCAAAATAAACAAACAATCGGCGGGCAAAGCACAAAACAAAAAACGATGCTACGCTTAGGGCAAAAATATATTCCAAAATTTGGGGTGGGCGCGGACGGTCCCAAAGAATCATCGGACGAAGGGTCAGAGTCCCATACACACCATGGATGGGAATGGATGCCGAAAACCAAATTCGGGATCCGGAATTACGGACCCCAAAAAGGTCAGGAAAGCGGAGCCCGGCTACATCACTGATTCACACCATCATTTGTTTGTGATGACTAATGTGCCGCCGGTGGCACTTCCGTCTTCGGCTCCACTTCATTTCAATTCCATCATCCCTTCCCTTCCCTTCCCTTCTTATCCGCGCCCTTCCCAATTGGCCACTTTGGCATCTTCCGTTGGCACTTCGCCCCTTCAATTCATTACACTCAATTTTATGCCAACCTTTTGGAAGATGAGTGAGTGAGTGGAGATGAATGAATGGATGGGATAAGAATAATGAGGGACGAAAAGCAGCATAAGGAGGGGGACATAAAATATGAATGAAAGGGAAAATGGCGGGGGAAGGACCTTTTTATTGTGTAATTGAAAGAATGGGGCATAATGAAACGAACAAAAAGTGATGAAGAGGTTGGGAGGGGCCAGATATTTTTTGTAAAAAAATATTAGGCAAAATGAAGGAAAGTGAATGAGAGTGGGTAAGTGAATGGAAAATGTGCGAATGGCAGACACTCAGAAATATTTTAAAAAATTAAAGAATAAGGAAAACAAAAGGAACAAACCAATTATTTGTTACCCAAAAATGCCCATAGCAATGGACAGCGTCAGGGACAAAAAGATTCTTTGGCAACATTCACTTGGATCGGATGGATTTCCGATGTTTGGATTGAACTGACATGAGCTGGGTGAGAACTGTTTACTTTGCTCAAAGTGCATGCCAATGGCTAATCTCAGCAAAAGAGAGTTGGGGAGTACGGCAAGGTAAGGGAAAGGGGAAGGGAGGGGGAGGGGGGGGGGGGGAATGTGAGGGGGCGAAAGGGAAGGCGGGAGCGGAGGCGGGCTTGGGGAGGGAGGAAGCAATGGAGGAGGAAGAGGAGGAGGCACGGTTGAGGGGTGAAGGGGCAAGGCGGAAGGGGAGGGGAGGCGGAGCGTGGGGAAGGGGAGGGGGACGAGGGGGAAGGCGGGCGGGAGCGGAGAGGGGAAGGCAGGAGGGGCGTAGGGAGGGAAGGGGTAGGCTGAGGGAGGCAATGGAGGAGGGGACGGAATAGAGGGGTGAGGGGGCAAGGCGGGAGGGCAGGGGTGAAAGGTGCTAATCGGTGGCCAAAACAAACAAAGACAAATGCGACTCATTTGTCAGTCCCTCCCCCCTTTTCCCTTCCGTTAACTTCTTTCTTTCCAAAAAACTTCGAATTTTGCAAATTTTCCTTTTGGGCAAATTGGCCGAATTGCTTTCTTTCTTTCGGTGCCAATCAACTCAATTGCTATTTTCCAGTTAAAAGCACAAAATAGGGCCCTCTCTGAAAGAAGCAATAGCCCTCAAAGTTAGCGCTTGGACAACCGCCGCCAAATTTGTCTCTCATCCGCCGTCGGCCCAAGCGATGGGGACGGGCCACACTTCCGATTGCATTTCCCCCAAGGGCGGGGACAAAATAGGGGGGAATTTTTTTGGGAGTTTACGCGCAAAATAATTCTAAAAACTGTCAACAAAAATATTCAGGACGATATTTGAACAAAAGCATAATAATTGATGGGCCAATGCATTGCCAAAGAAATGAAGTGGACAAAAGTGTCTGTCGGTTGATTTGTTCGATGGCATTTTATTTAATTTTTAAATTATTTTCAACACCTAAACATCGCGATGCTTTTAACTTACGTTAACAATTCTTACTGATTAATTGCCTCTGGCCCCCCCTCTCTCTCTCTCTCTCTCTCTCTCTCTCTCTCTCTCTCTCTCTCTTCTCCCATTAATTTATGCCATTGGCCGCCATTTTTCCCCAGGGAATTTGTACATGAAATGAGCCCCGACGGGACAATTCATTGGGACATTGTGTCAAATGTCATAGGAAAACTCATAGCACTTGTGGGAGTTTCTCGCGGAATTGGGAGGGATGAAAGGGCGACGAAACAAAAGAGTGGGGGGAGGCGAAGGGTGTGCACTGTGCAGTTTTGATGAATGAAGAAATATCGGCGGTTGGAGGGCTTAAATTTCGACGCTGCGAGGCACTTGGATAAAAGGAAACTCGAGGATTTGGATTTGGCCTATGACTTTTCCGTGCCATTTTTGCATTGTTTATACAACTGTTATGAATTTGCGCAACGAACGTGAAATTAAAATTTGCACATAAATATTGAATTTTATGAATTATTCGAAATCATTTGGCTTTTCATTATATTTTTTGTAAGGAAAGAAAGTCACTGAAATGTGTGAAATGGCGCTGGGATTTGTGTCCCCCTTTCGATTTGTAGGGATGGATGGATATATGTTGGATAAATGAATGAATGAATGGATGGATGAATGGATGTGTGGACAACAAACATTGTCCCAGCGGCACCCACTCACTCCCCTCCCTCCCCCCTCCCTCCCCACTCACTCCTCTCCCCCTCCTCCCACTCTAATCTCCCACTGTTTTTGCTCCTCCTCTTCCGCATCTTCAACTCATCAACTTTCTCCCTCCCCCCGCCCCATTCACGCCCCCCTGGGCCCAATTGGATTGGACAGTTTGGCGCAAAGGCAAAATGAGCGGCAGGCGAGAAAACAGCATAAGCCGAGGATGAACTAATATGCCGGGATACAACAACAAGAATGAAGCATGGGTGAAGAAGTTGCGGGGGCTGGGAAAGAGAATGAGTAAGTGAAGGGGGGAGGGAGAGTGAGTGCGGAAGGAGAGGGCAGGAGAGAGGGAGAGGGACCAGGAGACGAATGGAGGGGAAAATTGTAAACTAAAAAAATCTTAAATTGAAAAAAGTAAGTTTGATGACTTATTCGAATACCCTAAGAAACCCATGAAAAGTTCGCACTCATTCGAACACCGAAATTATCAAAGTATTGAAATAAAGTTGATGAATTACGCACCAGCGAGGCGTCGAACTTCTTCAGAGAAAAGCATCGGAAAAGTTCATACGGAGTACGATTTGTTGATGCCATTGACATTAGACCTAAAAACTATTCCTTGATCGTTTTTAACCATTTTTAGTTTTTTGGCTTGGCTAAAATTATTTTTGATATTTAAATTATTTTTTCACCATTTTCCCCCCCCCCCCCGCCCCGTCCCCCCCCCCCCCCCCCCCCCCCCTCTGTGCCTCCGCCTCTGCGGCCCCTCAATTCCGGAATAGCAATGGCAATTATTGGGTGCTATTCAATAATTTCGTTTCGTTCATTCACTCGCGCACCTTCCCATCATTCCCTCCCATCCCTCCCCCCCCCCTCATTCCCCCCCCCCATTCCTCTTGTCCCTCATTCCCCCCCCCATTCCTCTCGCCCTTCTCCCATTCCTCCCCTCTGACACTCCTTCCCCCACCCGTTCTCCCATCCCTCATTTCCCATCATTCCCTCCCCGTGCCCCCATCAGTGTGCCGATTTCCAGTTTTGATGTTGTGCTGATGTCTAAACATGAAAGGACCAAATTTGTCCACCACAAAATCGTCAAAATGTTTCAAAAAAAGTTTGTAAAATTCTTGAAAGCCGACATTTGGTGCTTTTTCAGTGCTGTCCCACAATTCTCGAAACCAGTCGCCGGCTGTCACTGTGTCGTCGTGCCAAAACCAACCCTAACCCGAACTTTTTGGGTGCCATTCCTTTTCGTTCCCGCATCCCTTCTTCACTTCCTCTTTCTCCTCTTGCTTCACGCCCAATTTGCTTCTTCCTCCCCCGAACATTGTGATCAGTTCCCGGATGATCCGATTTGCCAATCCACGCCAAATTTGGCTCAGAAATCCGCCAGTCTCTGCCAGTACCAAGGCAAATCGGGAAAGAAAGTCAGGACAATTCAGAAGAAATGCTTTTTACTAGCAGATTTGTGGCTGATCCCCGGCAAAGCCGACTCTTCCTGCAGTCAGTCCTTTTTTGGCACTTTGTTTTGTCATTTTTGCCCAAATTTCAGCTCGGCCGAACGCGCGACACTTTGCCGAAATGAATGCCAGAAACGTCAGTGGCATAAAACAAAAATTGTATAGGAACTTTTACTTAAAAGGTGAAAATTCTTCCGCCAATCATAAAATTGCCCGGATGTTTTACGGTCGAAATTCAAAATGTGCGAATTTTGGAGGGAGGTGAGAGAGAGAGCAGAGAACAAAGGCATTTATTTGTCAGCTTCAATTTACAATAATTCAGCGAGCAATAACATTTTTGCGAAGACGGAATATCAATGGATAAATGCGATGGACTCAAAAAAGTTAGCCCAAAAGTAAACCGAAAAATTTGGAAACATTCAGCGAGGCAAAGTGCCAAAACGCGTCGATGAATGGCTGCGGCGGGATTGGCAATAATTGGTCAATTCCCTTTTAATAGCCAATGATTTTTTTCCCAAAATAAACCCCCCCCCCCCCTCTCCTTTGTCAGTTACTATTGTGACATTTGCAAAAGTTTGCGTTCGATCGACGAAAAAACGGACATTCCGCCGGCCATCGCAAAACAATTTAAGCGGTGAAATCAATGAATTGTGTGCAACAAATCATGATTACTTAATAAATGTTCAGTATGAATTGCCCGGACAAAAGCGGAATTTATTCCTTTCGGAAAGAGTTTTGTCTATCCGATTGGCGCATCTTCGACTCGAATAAGTCATTGACCGATTTGTCCATGGCTGATCAAATTTGTGTGTCCTTTCAGTGATTGCCGTTTGGACTTCCTCGAGTCCATTCCCCAATCCGAAAAAGATCAAATTTCTGTCCAATCGGACATGTCCGCCCTTCAGCAAATTGGCTATGTGAGTAAAAGACATTTCGCATTTTCAACAATTTGTTGCATTAATTTAGGGCACTTTGGTGGCCAAAATTCGTTTGGCTTACAATGCAACACCGGAAATTGAAGCGAAAAAGGCACAAAAAGAAGCGCAAATTGAACGAACGGTGTTGAGAGAATTGGAACGAAAGAAAACGGCTGAATGGTCGGTACCTCCCAAAATCCCATCGAATCACCGCTTCAGTTAAAATCCTTGGCCGTTTTTACATCCAAAAATATTCTTTTCAATGCTCAAAACCGAATAATTTCCATTTTATGAACTCCTATCATTTCACGAACTTTTCCCGATGGATGGTCGAGCAACGCAAGGCAAAATGGCATAAAAGCGAATACTTGCCGTGGCTGTTGTACGGTGAATGCCCGGGAAAAAAAAGTGACAGATTAATAGCAAATTGCATTATTTCAGAGAATGA
This sequence comes from Heterodera carotae, assembly GCA_024500135.1. Lineage (NCBI taxonomy): Eukaryota > Metazoa > Nematoda > Chromadorea > Rhabditida > Heteroderidae > Heterodera > Heterodera carotae. The sequence goes on along the minus strand of JAKKIK010001092.1, from coordinate 10,742 downwards.
AATTGCATGCATTCGACTGATTTTTGACGTCTGTCAACAAAAACCACAACAGAAATGGGACGGAACTAACGGGGGAGGGAAGGAATACACTTGCATTTAATAAGAGGACATTTGACCGTTACCATTTCACAATATTCTCTTTTTTTTTAGACCATAAATCTTCTATTTTATGGAGGATATTTGTTGAGCATTTATAGTTTCTTCGATGACCAATTCTAATAAAGCGACTTCGCGCACATTCATTCATTCCATTCGTTCATCCTAAGTGTTTATCACTATCATTTATTCAGAATGTGTCGTCCGTTTTCTTCCTCCCTCCCGGCATCCATCCCTCCACTTTCGGTCGGGTCGTCGAATAAGGCACATATTTCTGGCTCATTTCAAGCGATTTGTTCGGCAGATGTTCCATCATCCATTTTCTGCGTTCCGCTGGCGGCTCAATAGTCGGCGGTTTGTCGCAAATGTGGTGCAACCAGCGATGCCATTCTGGCGGAACTTGCGAGGCGTCGTAGTCGAGCCAAACCCTCTCGGCAAAGACCACGTAACGATTTCGGGGCACGAAATAAGTGTTATCCTTGAAAATTTTACAAAATTGTGGATTAGGCACATAATTCCAAGACCTCAAAGTATCGGTTTCCAAATTGGTCCTCGCCAACCAAGTCGCCAATGCGATTCTTAACAAATGGAAGCGAAATTAAAAGATTAAAATAATATAGACCACTTTACCCGGACAAAATCCGATGAATAAAATTGATAAACTGACCACATCCATCAGATAGCGTTGTTTGACGAACGCACGCAAACCGCCAACTTTCTTCACTATTTCGAATAATTTGACTGCTTTGTCGACAAAAAAATATTCCTTCAGAGTCGGTGGCATTTCGCACCTCCAATAAAATTTAATTTAGTCCAAAATAAAAATTAAATATTTCGATATTTAAATAAATCATAAAAATTCAAAAGAAAGCATTTTATTAGGCAGTCCTTATTTTTAGTCTCAAATCAAGATAAGAATAATTATGGAAATAGAAATCCCGTGTGAATAACATAAATCAATGGATATAGAAAGTAACAATATTTTCTTTTACTATAAAATAAACTTTTTGAATACAGAAAAAGCGACAAGCATAGTAAAAGACAACGGATTTTCATCACTTCACATCAAATCACAATTTTCTCGTTATTTGGGGGCTGCAGATGGCTTATGGAGTTGTACATTGGGTTTTGAAGCAGGAACAAAAACAGTTGGACGTTTTGGCAACCCGGGGGGCGGAACTCCGGAGAGGAGGGGCATCTGAAATTTGAAAGGAACTGAATTTTTTAGTACAATTAGCAATTGCTTGCTCCCTTGTGAACATAATGTGCTTTTATTAGTATTTTAATACGGAACCTCTGGCGGGGGACTTGAAGCATCATTGGAATCTGACGAATAAGCATTTAATCCACCGACAACAGCACTTTTGAGGCGGGCAGCTGATAGGGGCCGTTCATGTTGCCGATAGGGTGAGTTCTTTCCGCTAGAACTTTGGTAAGGAACTGCGGAGGCACGATGATGAGCAAGTGCTGCCAAATTGCAAGACGGGTCAGCAACGGTGCCATAAATTCCAGTGAGACGGGCGACAGACTGACGACCGGCGGAACGCGAACGCATTCGTTGGCGCGGTGCATTAGAAGAACGAATGGAGGCACCGGATGAATATTTGCTGCTGTTCATACGCTCCTCACGGCCTAATTTGTTCACATGGACGAGGTCGTTCAGGAAAGGAGATTCTCGGCTGAATTCGCCGGTCGCGTCACCCGAACGAATGCTACGCCTTCGAAGAGACTTTCTCTCAAGAGAGACCAATCTGTTAAAATCGATTATTAGGCGTTCATTAAACAGTTCTCCTTTTCTTACTCCTCAACAGCCGGTTCGCTGGCATCAATTTCAGACCAAAGGCTTGGAATGGCACTCCTTCGCTGTCTCGCCCCACCGCCATCCGGACTGCTCAACGGGACAAAGTCCCGGTCGGACGAATTGCCGCTCATATTCAGATCAGTGCTGATTCCACCACCGCTAACATTCATTGGACTAAGCGAACTTTTTGCGATGGACAATTGCTAAATATATTTGATATGGGTAATCCGAAACGCGTTCGATTCATTCATATCGATTTACCTCCTCCATTTGACGAATTCTGCCATTGAGGCGCCTCTCCTCGTGGTACAGCTTGTTTTCCAGGCGACCGTTCAATTCGTTGGTCTGTTTGAGTGACTGCTCCATCTCCCGAATTCGAAGCTGCAGCTCCCTCTTCTCGTCCTCCATTCTCCGCAGTGCCAACTCCGACTCCGAAAGACGAGTGCGCAGTTTGTCACGTTCCTGTTCGCTGTGCTCAACCTTTTTTTCCTAAATAAAAGATGAAATTCGATTTGGACACCAATCAATCCGACTTTTTCCTCAATCATTTGCAGTAATTTGGTGCATTGTTGGGTGAGCCCATGACGGTCCAACTCCCGCTGCTCTGAGTCGCGCTCTTTCTCCACCAATTCCTGTCGCAACCTCTCCACTTCTTTTGTAAGGGTTTCCTTTTCTTCGTGGGCAACTTTCATCGAAAATCTAAACTTTTGTTTATCATCACCCGTAAATGTGTGTTCCCTTAAGTTCCTCCTACTTGATATGTTCCCTTTCTGCCTCCAAGGTACGCAATCGACTCTTCAGCTTGGCGAGCTCCAAAATGTCCAACAATTTACCACCCGGTTCCGGTTCAGCGCCGGGTATTTCAGTCCCATCACCCAGATCGGACCAACCTCCACTTCCACCTGAACCTGCACCATTATCCGGGTCCTAAAAAATATTTGTATTTGGTTTCATCTAATTTCCGTTTTTGGCCCACCATTTCGACAGTCTCCAGAAGAGAGGTCGGCTGGCCGGGAGAAGAGGCTGCCGAATTGATCGAATGGTCCCCGCTCGGCTGCTCAGTGTCCGGCTTTTGCTGCCTTTTGTTCCTTCCCTTTCCCTCCTCATTCTCACGACTTTTTCCTCTAGTCCCAATTTTGTCTCTGTTCAGTTCTGCGACGGCGCCCAAAAGCGCGTCGATTTCGGCCGCCTTTTCCACACATTCGTTCCTCTTCGCCTCCAGTTCCTTCTGCGCTGCGTTCAGTTCCATTTTGACACGGTCCAATTGCAAATGCGCCTCCTTCAAGTCCTGCTCCAAATACTTCTCTTTGTTCTGCGACTGTGCCAATTTGCTGAGTGTGTCGTTCTGCTCACTTTCGATTCTTTGTTGAGCGGATTCTGTTTTCTAAAAAGTAAGGCTAATTGATCAAAAGTGAGTGGTTTTTTCTCATTAGGCTCCTCCAATCGGTGAACAGCTAACCTTCAGTTCAGCATCTTTGACTTCTACAGACGTTTTGAGTTCACCAACGAGTGCCTGGCTTTGCTCAAGTTCATATCGCGTATTTTTCAATGACTGCTTGATCCTCCCGTTTTCAGTCTCAAATTCCAATACCCTGCAATATAATTTAACATTTTCATTCATCCGACATCCCCCCGAATGTTTTCTCTATAACCAGTCCCGTAACGAGGGAGGGCTACTGGTGCTGAACACACACCCTCCCCGCTGAATTCAGGGCTACACTGGTGATAAACCCCCCTCGCTGAATTCGTCTGTTCTTCATTTGTTTGCCGTCGCCTCTCTTACTCACCGTCTCTCTGCACTTTTAAGACTTTGCTCCAATGTTTCGTTTTGCTGTTGTAATTGCTCTGCTGCATTCGCTGCTTCGGCCAAGTGCTGATTGACAACAGCGTTTCGGTTCGCCTTCTCAATGATCAACTCCTGTTCCTTCAATCGAGTGATGCAGTCGTGCAAAAGGCGGTGATCGAACGGTTCCGGGCCTTACAATTGAAATTTATCAAAGAAAAAAAGAAATTGAATTACCCGAATTGGATGACATCAGCCAATTGATCAAATGGACAACGAAGGCCGAAATCACAAATGCGAGCACAATTAGTCCAGTATCTTCAAAGTGGCAAAGCGGTTCCGGCAGAACAGCGCGGACGGAGGCCATCCATTCGCGAAAAATTCTTCTGAACATGGAAGGATCCGATGACGACGACAACGATGGCAGTTGTTGTTGGTAGTATTGGTTCTGATCGGCTTGTCCCTGGCAATCCTCTTTGAAACAGTATTTCTAAAATAGAAAATATGCAATTTTTATCCATTACCATAAAAAACCAATGTTTCTATGCGTTTTCTATTAACAAATACGGTTATATTTGGTTATTTGATAATGACTTAGATAGTCTCCTATACTACGTTTTTATTTATGTCAATATAATTTAAGGAAAAAAAATCTTTTGCTATTTAGCTTCATCAAAGTGTGATAATAGGCCGGAAAATGCATGTCAATGGCTAATCGACCTGTTGTTGTGGTCGCTTCTCCTCCCCAACGGCGGTTTCCTTTTCCAACTCATTCCCTTTTTCATCATTTTGCTTTGCGTACTCCAAAATGTTCTCTTCCTTCGGTGTTTTCGCGCTCTCTCCCTCTTTATTAGGAGTGGTTTCACTCTGTTGCGGTGACATTGAAGCGTCAGCCAAAATTCCGGCGGATCTTTCTGTCGCAATCGATTTTTGCGCGGATATTGACAAATCTACGTCACCGGAGATAGGCACCGGTGTCCTTTCTTGCGGTTGATTGAGAAATTCGTTGACCTTCGGATTTTCTTCATTTTGCTGTTGCTGCGGAATCTGTTGCGTCGAAGAAGGCAGCATTTGTTTCAATTGCAGGTCCTCACTTGGCAAATTGTTTAAATTTGTTGGATTGGATGAGACCGTTTGTGCATTGTTCTGATCAGGGGGAAGTACCCCTTGAGACTGATTTGGCAGTGGTGGGACACTTTCACCGGAAGAGATTTGATTTGGAGTTGGTGGAATTTGCTGTTGATTTTGTTGGGGATCCTGAAGTATGTTTTGTTGTTCGACTGGTGGCGGGCTAATATTTTCTTGTGACGCTTGTTCGGATTGTGGCGGATGGATTTGCTGTTGCGTTGGATTGCTTCCGGATTGAATTGGGATGGTTTCATGTGGTGGCTTTGGCAGGGAATGAGGTGGAGGGATTTGCTGTTCATTTTGTTGCGTTTGAGACGGTGGAATTTGTTGATGCTGCTGCTGTGTTTTCGTTTGGCTTTGTTGTTGTGGCTGGTTTTCCGGTGGAAAATACTCAGTTTGTTTAATTAGATTAGGTTGTTGTGGTGGTGGTGGATTGTGCAATTGGACGAGTTGTTCATGAATTTCGGGAGAGTCCTTCCGTTGTTGTGCCGCTTCTTTGTTTTGCTGCTGCTGCTGCAAGTTCACCTCGGGTGATGCGTGAATTTTTTCTTGTGGCGGTTGTTGGGATTGTGGTGGTTGCTGGGATTGTGGCGGTTGCTGGGATTGTGGCGGTTGTTGGGATTGTGGCGGTCGTTGGGGCTGCGGCGGTTGTTGGGATTGTGGTGGTTGTTGAGGCTGAGTTTCGGATTGAATTGGGATGTTTTCATGCAATGGTGGTGCTGGTGTGTGCGATTTGAAGGGTTGTTGCTGTTGTGTTTCGATAGGGTCCTTCCACTGTTGTCCCACTGCTTCGTTGTTCTGTCGCTGTATGTTTACCTCGGGTGCGTTCTGTGTCTTCTGTTGTTGATCAGTCGATTTGATTTTGTTTGGTTCATCGTTTGCAGCGGAGACGTCTGCTGCTTCAGTAACAATTTTCTGCTGTTGTTGTTCGACATTCACTAAGTTTACCGCCTGACTTTTCAATTCTCCGTTCGGTGTCTAGATTTTATCTTTTTATGAAATTTATTTGCGCTGTCCAATTCTCTACTTATAAATTCTTAACTGACACTCACATTTTCCTTTGGCTGATCCAACAAGTTTTCCGATTGCTTTTTCCTTTGTTGTCCCTCTTCGTCCGCTGCATTCGCTTTGGCTTCATCAATCCTTTCATTGTTCGTTTGTACCAAGTTGCTGCTTTCCAAATGTTGATGCGCATTTTGACTTTGGTGGTGGTTATGGCGGTGTGTCTTCCCCTTTTTCTGTGAATCGTCGTATTCCTCCAATTTGGCAACCAATTCTTTGTCCAATTGATAACCTTCCAATTCGTCAGCATATTTCTTGTACATTCTCGCAAGTTCTGGAACGGCACTGACCTCTTCTGAACAAATTCCATAAAGAAACAACAATAATTGTGGGCGCAACAAACCAAACCACTCACTTATTAACCTTGCAAATTCGCCCATCCGATCGACCATGTAAAAAGTCTGATTTTTCTTTAAAGCAGACTCCAAAAAAATCACATAGGGCATCTGATCGATATGGTTGGCATAAATGAACCCACGTTTGCCCTCATCATTCTAAAATGCCAAAGACTGCTTACCAAATCGCAACCCATGAAGATAAGATTACTAACCTCGGCTTCAAGGAAATCAGGTCTATCTGAGAATTTGAAAGCGATGATTTTTACGGAGGAATCGACTTTTGTTTTGAGAAAAGATGGATCGCTCGGTTCGTGTGGTCTAATGACAGTTGACGGAAAAAGATCCTCTGAACCAAGCCAAAAAGAAATGTACACTTCTCTATGAAGTTGTTTGTCTTAGTTAACCTTTACAGAAAGCATCGGCACAAAGTTTGGTCCTTTGTTCATTTGACTCGGCAAAATGAGAGGACAAAAGACAATTAAAAAGAACTGAAGCGACGACCTAAAGGACAAAAATGTATTAATTAAATAAACTAATCTAATTAACGAACCAAAAATGAAATTCGGAAAAAAACGATGAGATAATGACTGATTACCCGGTACATTTTGAAAGAATATTTAGCAAATATGTGATATATGTATAGGAGGTTGTAGCTGCAAAATCAATGATCGGCGACAGGAATACAACGATAATCTAGGAAAAATTATAAAATTTATTTATCATATTAAATTTCAAACTTTAACATAAGCCTTCTAAGGAACAGCAGGAAAATACAATACATGCGCAGCGCATAGCACGCCACGCCCCTTAATTGCCTGTACACAGTTAAGAACAGTGGCAAAGAAGAATTTACAATTTTAAAAGGCAAATCGTTCCAATAATTAATTTTCGGTGCATTGCTTTAAGTGATAAGCAAAATCAGGGTTTTTCCAACAAATTTGTCCTTCCAGGAAAACGAGTACTTTTTTGTATCTTTTTTCATTTTTTCTTGTTTTCTATATTATGTAAGTAAACGTTTCGCGTTTTGTCCAAGGCACATTTGCATAAAACTATCACAGATTATTGGTTTTTCGATGCGTTCATATCTAAAAATTATATTTAATATTTTTATTTGTTTTTTCAATTCTTCATTCGCTACAGATGAACTACTCGTAGTCCAAGCGGTAAGCAACAATTCATTGTTTTTAAAACCTTTCTTCAATCTTTTTAGCTGTGGCGTCACGGAGACCGTTCCCCCACCGATACGTTCAAAACTGACCCGAACCAAGAAGAGGCATGGCCTCAGGGATGGGGTCAATTGTCACCGGTCGGTTTTTCCATTTTGTCGTCATTTAACAAAGTGAAATGTTAGAAAGGGATGGCCCAACACGTCGTTCTTGGCGCCAAACTGAAAAAGCGATACATTGACGAGCTCAAATTCGTCAATAAACGCTATTTGAACAAGGAAATTTACGTCCGAAGCACCGATGTGAACCGAACATTGACAAGTGCCATTTCGAATATGATCGGATTTTACGATAGAGGCACGCCTGGGAAGGATTATCCAAGCGAAAAGGAGACAAAATCATGGCCACAAGGGTAAGCATCTTGTCGAATTTGTAAAAGGTTAACTTTTACAATGATTGGCTTTAATTATTTTATTCATTAATTCAGCTTCACCCCGGTGGCCGTTCACACCATCGCTTCTTACGAAGATCACATTATCCCGGACGTTCCGGAGGTTCCATGCCCAAGGCAAAGCAAAGTGCGCGAAATTATGCTGAAAACACCAGAATATCGTCAGTTGATGGAAGACAAGAAGGTAAGAAGCATTACGGGGCACACGGACGCCCCCCAGGGTTTTGCTGTTTGGCCCAGAGGCACCGGCTAGCTTACTCGACGGTGAAAACGCACCTACAGGGTTTTAGAAATATGTATTATTTTATGCACAAAGGCAGTTGTTACAATATAAGGCATGGAAATGTAATTAATTTTGACTATAATCATTCCATATTGCGCCCAGACTTTTCGGCCGTGCCAGTCGTAAACATTAATTTTGTAGCAACTCTTCTTCGATTTGTCTAATTATACTGGCCAGCCAATTGACATTTTCAACTTTGGGCTGATCGCTGATACGCTTTTCATAGAAGTTGTATTTTTTTAATTGGAAATAAATTTCGTATTTACATTACATGTGTTAGGACCTCTACCGCAAAGAATTGCCCCATCCGATGCCAAAATGGACACAAAACAAAACGTTGCGTAAGGAAATCAAAGAGACGGATTCTGTGTTGGACGAATGGATTAATGGAAGAGGTACGCGAAAAAATTGAGACGATTCATTCATGGGCCATTTATGCTGTTTTCTCAGGTATTTCCGCCTTCGACGGTGTCCATTTTGACATTGAATTGCCAAGGATCAGAGGCGGTCCGATCCTTTGGACAATTATCGACAATATGCAAAACAAATTGAAATGCGCATCCAAAGACGAGGACAAATTGGTGTCGAGTTAGTTTACTTTGGAGAAATCAAAAACCAAGGGAATTATTTTCGTCTAATTGTAAGGTCTGAAGTCGCCTGTTGGGTCTCCACTTTGTGATTGGATCGGAGGCAGAAAATACTTTGCCTACTCAGCAGTTCGTTTTTCAACTATGTAAATCTTTCGGTAAATTAACATTTACAGCATGACACAACCATTGCCGCATTATTTTCGGCGCTCGGCTTCAACAAAACAAATTACGACGCGGAAGGGTCCGTCCGTTCATTCTTTTGCCTAATTATTGTTCATTTATTTTTACTTTTCAACTTTTTCAGTTATCCTCACTATTCGTCCTGTGTTACGTTTGAACTGTGGAGAAACGCGACGAATCGCACGCCTTATGTGAAGGTGGGGCTAACTGACTGGTTCAAACAATCTTTGGTACTTATACAGTTAGGGGCGACAAAGAATTTTGCAGAAACGTAAGGTTGGATAGGATCAATAAAAAGGATTGTGATATAGGATTATGGTCACTCCGAATTCGAACAAATGATAATAGAAAAAAAAATTTTCTTTTTATTATTCTGTTGCTTCTATTGTAAGACTGACACGATTATCTTTCAACAGAGCAAAATACCCACTCTAAATCAACAAATAAGTTCCTGGGTACAAACCGGCTATTGTTTGTTACCAGATTCGTGGATCTTTTTACGTCCCATTTTAGGCCTTTTATTGGCCACCAAATTCGTCTGGCTACGAAGAAATAACGCGCAACATCACAGGCTGCCAGTCAAATTCCACTTTGGATCGGTTCGTTGAGCGCTCAATCATTTTCAAGCCCGTACCTTCGCCGGATGAATACTGTAAAGACACGCATTTCCCCGCAAATTCCTCCTCTTCTGTTTATTACTTCAAACCCTTTCTGCTTTTTTATTCTACTATTCTATGGTGCTTTTTTCTTCTTTAGCAATCGAATTTGTTAAAATAAAATGTTATTTATGAAAGGTAAAATTTGAAGGAGGAAATTTTGCTTTACACCTTGAATATACTTTTATAGTTCCAAAGGGTTTTTCCTGGGTAAGGTCGTTGTACATATGAGAGATAAATTCGCCATTAACTTCTGTTAGAACTTTATCAGAAAAATATCGCATAACAGATTAGTACAAGTATCAACAAGTTAAAAAATATGAACTTAATGTTGGAATAATTCAATTCAACCACAGGTTAGATATGATTTTGAGGAATGGATGAAAGATGTTGTAAAAGTTGTTGCTGTTGTTGTTGAAGGGATTGGATTGACTGAACCAAGGAGGGTAAAATAGTGCCAAATTGCCGGACGTAATCCAATACTTCACTCTAAACTGGAATGTGTTACTTTGATTTTTTTTTTGCAGAAGAAAAGATTAAAAAGATCAAAAACTGTTGGAGATGTTTGACACACAACAAGAGCGAATTGGCTCAGTCGAGTAACACTAATCACCAAGCACTTTAGCACTCCAATTATAAGGAATCCGCCTATTTCAAGGCGAAACCATCCGTAAAGTGCACCTAGGAGAATCCGAACCAATCCCACACCAACACGGAGTAATACCACCTGACCACGCACACACTGGTAGTCAAGCCAATCATTAGTTACCTGTCTGTTTTCTACAGTTTCGAGTCTGGATTCCAATTCGTGCACATTTCCTTTGAGTGTGGTTTCCCTTGAGGCCATGTCGTTAACGCGCAATAAAATCAACTCTGTTCTAAAGTAACTTTTATGACGGAGCAGCTCAAAACGCCGCCGCCGAAACGCCGCCAGCCGAAACGCCGCCGGCCGAAACGCCGCCAGCCGAAACGCCGCCAGCCGAAACGCCGCCGTAAGATGACTTCCAATTTAGACCCATTTCGAACCCCGGACCTGAATTCGAATCCAGGGTCGAACTTTTTGTTACAATTATTATTTTCTGTAAACATTGGTACTTATCCCTTTTGCTTAAATTAATTTAATTCAAATTACACGCAAAAAGGAGCATGCGAAGACGGAGCAAGTAGTGGGGCGCCCGAGCGAGCGAAGGGTTGCGAGCGCCTGGTTA
>JAKKIK010001091.1:0-19449 GCA_024500135.1 Heterodera carotae | reverse complement strand
ACTATTTTTTTCAAAATTTTTCTCGGCGGCGCCTATCGGCACCGCCGAAACCCACAGCTCCGAACCGAAAATTTTTTTCGGATGGAAGGCGAGAAAAAAAAGGTCATCACTCGCGCGCACAGTGAAAAAATGGTCGAACGCAAGGAAATGGGACGCTGACCCCCCCTAGGGGGGGTCATCACCGAACGCAAGACCTCTTCCCTGACCCCCCCCTTGCACAGGTATGCTAGCAGTACAGTATCCTTCCACGGCGAATCCATCCCTTCCATCAATACAGTATCCCGCCATGGCTGGCGAATCCTCCCCTTCCATCAATACAGTATCCCGACGGATGGATTTCCTAATTTTCATTACACCGTATTGTTTGTTGCCGATTTGTTTTTTTTTCGAAATTAATTTCCTTTTTTTTCTGTGTCCCAACAATTTGCCTCAAGTGTTCGCGCGGCTGGCGACAGTACCGCAAACTTTGCGCGGGGGCCGGGGGGACACCTGCCAACCAAAAACACACTAATTATAATGATTTGGATGGATGGATGTGCTTCACCCAGGGCACAAAGCACTTCAATAATAACATTTTAGCATCGCTTGGGGGCAAAAGTGGCGGCGGCACTTGAAAAGCATTTTCACAGGGGGATGGCTAATTAATTGCCTGCCCCCCGCGCACACTTTGGCACACGCCGCCGCCCTCGAGAGTGGTTGATTAATTAAAAAATTTGTTGTCCAGAACAAATCGAGAATTTGAAACGAAAAAATAGAAACAACAAATTTTGATCAAAGGTCACACCGGTGAACTCAAGCGATCAGAGCAGATATATTGTACCGTATATTACTCTCTAATAGAACCCCCCCACCCATGGGGATGAGGGAGTACTATTTAGTGTACGTTAATGAGATTTTCAGTAAACGGTAATACCATGGTATTGATTTTGCCACAATATTCGGTAATTATCCGGTAAATGCGCGATTTTCGGTAAATGCCGAACATTAGTTCAATTGCCAGTCAGTCAGTACCGCTCCTCGATGGGGGGGGGGTTAATTGGGAGAATTTGAGAGAGAGAGAGAGAAACGAGGTAGAACAAAATCTGCGCATTTGCAAACATCTACTGACCCGATCAGTGTCAACTCGCGCGCGTGCAGGCGCAACTTTTGCGACAGCGCGGCACGACTGCGCAGCGACGGCGGCGACGCCGACGGGGACGCAAAGACGGCACTTCTGGTGCACGGATCTATGCAGCAGCAACAACAGTTTGGCGCCGTCGCCGTCGCTGCTGCGGCAAATGTTGGCGTTGAGGGGCCGTCGATGGCACCGGCGCCGCCGGCAATGCCATTGGCGTCTTCGTCCAAACAACAGCGATGGCATATGGGGAGCGGCGGACGCTTCAAGCAGTCGACCTTAAAAAAATAATGCTTAAAACTGATTGAACTTAAAGGGCAAAAATAAAAATCCCCCAGGGGCAAGTAAAATTAATTCTTGTCCTAAAGGCCAATGGCACTAAAAATTGAAAAATTCAAACCCCAAGGGGGTAAGGGGGTGGGGATCTTCCCATAAATCTGGTGGCACCAAAAATAGAAAAATGCAAATAAATCCTGGGGGGTAGGCAATAAAAACCATAAACATCCTGGCACCATAAATATCAGGGACTATAAAGGTTGCCGTTTCGGTCCTCTAATAGAAGCACCCCCCCCCATTTTAAGTACCCTCCCCCTTCTAATCGAAGCCCCTGCCCTCAAGCGAGATTAAAAATTCAGGGTAATTTTGCCCTCTAAAAATTTCGGCCCAGAAAATGACGGACAAAAACCTTTCCGTCCGTCTTCGGTCGCCAAATTGCGCCCGAGGTGAATGAGCGCGGGGGCGGCAACGACGGCCGACGGCGTCCCTCAATGTTATTGGAGGAGGAACCGGTGAGCAGGAAGCTGTTCGTCTTGAAGAAGGAGCACGCGTCCAGCACATTTCTTGAAGAATTTTTCCAAAAGTTTGAATGCAAATTTAATAATGCCATAGGCAATCAGTACAATTTTTTTGAATTTTGGCACTATTTTTTGGCAAAATGTATGGCATTTTGTCTGGCTGGGTTGGAGTTGAACCTACGCCATCAGCAGAGGGGGCACCCAATCCGTCTACTGATCTACCTACCAGAAAAGTAGCAGACAGAAAGTGGGACCGATTCGATTCGATCAGTTTTTCCCAATCAGAAGGGATCGACGGACGATTCGATCGGTTTTTCCCGATTTTTTCAATTTTTTTGGTGGTGGTAACCAAAATGCCCGCGGGAAAACTTTTAAGGGCTACGAAATTTATTCAACAAAAAAAAACGATCGTCAACCATGTCCTGTCTCGAATCTTACAAAATTGGCACCAACCCTCTCGTCCTACGGTATTTTAACCGTTTCCATTAGTTTGGTTTACAGCAAAAACTGTGCCACATTTCAATTCTAAAAATTTTTCCGCCGGCGGCACTCTCTTTGAACATTATGCAAATTCAAATTTTTGTGTTTCCCCCCCCCCCCCCCAATTCAAATGGCGCCCATTTCCTTCGTCCATTCAAAATTTTACACCAACCACATTTTGTGTACATCCCCCACAAATGATGGCTCTTCTTTCTTTATGCTTTTCCCACCACCACAAATCCCCTCGCCCCGCGGCGTCAATCGCATAAATGCGACGGCGGCGGCGATGGCCGAGCAAATATTTGCGCCTCGGGGGCCAAAGACCATTTTAATGGCCTTTGGCCGCCATTGGTGGTTGGTTGGTCAAAAGGTTGGCCTTGGCTCCCTCCAACCCCAACTCAGTCCACCACTCACTCTGCCAAGTGGCTGATGGGCGGCGGAGATGGCCAATTTGGAAGAGTGGGGCAAAAATGGATGGGAAAATCCCCAGAGGGATGGAGAGAGAGAGAGAGAGAGAGAGAGAGATTTGAAAGCGACAAAATGGAAAGGGTAGAGGGATAGAGATAGAGCAGAGAGAGAGAGAGAGAGAGGAAAATAATCGGGGGGAGATAGAGGGATGGAGAGAGAGAGAGAGAGCAGAGAGAGAGAGAAGTGGGGAAGAGAGATTTGAGAGGGACAAAATGGAAAGGGGAGAGAAAAGATGGAGAGAAAAAAGAGAGTGAGTAAATAGAGGTTTGGTGGGGTGACAAGAGTGCCAGAGGGGGTGGCAAATAAAGGGAGGAAATAGTGAAAAAGTTAGAGAAAAAGACAGGGCCACTTAAAATTCATCGATTTTAATTTCCGCCGCCTGCTTGGCCAAATAGCGAATGCCCCCACGGGGATTAAACCAAAGCACTTGGGAAAAGGATGGACGGACGAATTTCGCCGCGAGGGAAAGAAAGGCGGGGGCCGGAAAAGTGTCAGCTGCTTGATATGCCACCCATCCATTTTCGTATTTCAAACACACAACAGACATTTGGCACATCGTATGGACAAATTTAAGGGGGCGGCAACGATGATGGGACTGAGTTGGACGGAACACAAATGGGAGAGAGTTAAATGGCGTAATTGATCCGTAAAAGTGATTTATTATTGATTTGATCAGCGACCAACCGATTGAATCGTTATTTCTCTAATAGAAGACTCCCTCCATTTTAATGCCCCCTCTAATTGAATACCCCAGAGGGGGATTGAAAATGGATTACCCCTTCCATTTGAAGCCCCCCCCCCAATTGAAGACCTCGCTAGAGGGGGATTGAAATGGATGACCCCTCCTCCATTTGAAGGCCCCCTCTAATTGAAACCCCCCTAGAGGGGGATTGAAAAATTTATGACCCCTTCAAAAACTGAAAAATAGAAGACCCGGGTCTTTGATTAAAGAAATACAGTAAGCAAGCCAACCTGGGCAAGAGAACGGACAGTGAAGACCAGTCTTCGATGTGTGAGGGGCCTGAATTTGTTGGGTTGGATTAGCGAGGGATAAATCGGCGCGCGCGTTAATCTAATCCCCGGCGGCGGCTCACCGTCGGAATGGGATGAGCCAAGCCCCGAGTCGGGCTGCCCATCGCTGGCGGCGTCCAGTGCCGCCGTCTCCGCAATGAGTCGCTCCGAACTCGCGCAGCAATCGATCAGGTCGTCCATGGCGGCGGCGGTGCCGCCGGCACCGCGCGCGGCGCCACCGTTTCGCACGCGGCACAGCAAATTGTCCAACGACGCTGAGGAGGGACAAATGGCCGGCACCTCAAGGGGAGAGAGAGAGATAAAGCCTATGGATAAAGGCTTATTTAGTTGAAAAAATGCCAATAATGCAACGATCAATCAGTTAGACGACGGAGCAACTTCAAACCAATTTTACACCATTATTAGGGGAAACGGGGCGGGGCAGGCATATATCCAGAGGCGGGGATATATGGAATAATTAAAAAATGGAGTACGTACCCATCCCCCCATCCCAAGACAAAAAATTCCTTAAAAAATAGCCCTAAACGTTTTTTTTTGAGATTTTCCCGGCCAACTACCCCCCTCCCCAGACCCAAATCGTGAATAAGTCCCTGGCGGGGTGCTGTTCGACCGACAACCAATGGATAGACAGATCTGGCATTTATTGGCATTTCCCCATCATCATCATTATAAATGCCAGGGTTGTATCCGGGGGATATCGAAAAAGGACGGAATCTCGGACACAAAATCCCTGCCAGGCATATACAATATGTACATGCGCGCGCATACATTGTGTGCCAACGCGATGAACTTCAAGTCTGGCACTGTCCTGCTGGTGGGCAACAACAGCAGGTCAGCAAATGTGCGTCTCTGTTGCTGCTGCTGCGTGCAGCTGCTGCTGCTGATGCCCGTCGGCACCGTTCCGCCACCACCGCCGCCGCTGCTGCAGTTATTGCTGCTACTGGTTGCTGTCGTCGGCGTCGCCGCCGGTGCCGTGCCGATGCCGCCGCCCACCCCGATCGGCATCATTTCATACGGCTGCTGCTGATGCTGGTGGTGGTGGTGTTGATTGGTGCGGGTGCGCGGGTGTTGGTGGTAATGGTTCAAATTGGTCATCGTCGTCGGTGTCGCCGCCGGCGTCGTTGTCGCGCAACCGCCGCTTCTCCGCCACTGTTGCTGCTGTTGTTGTTGTTCACCAACAACAGCACCAAACTCTGCACCCAGCAGTTCCCGTCGGCGAAGGCGTAAATCCACCAAATCCAACGACCGATCACTGCCGCCGTCGTCGTTGTCGTTGTTGTCGCTGGCGGCGGCGGTGGCGTCGCTGCCGCGTTGGATGGGCGCAGTGCACGACGGAACATAACCGATCTCTGCCCATGCGCGATAGGGAGGGAGAGGGGAAGATATAGTACATAGGGTTGGGTGGGGAGAGTGAATGAAAAATAAATGAATGAATGAATGACATCGCCGGGGGCGCAGCGCTTGCGCGAAGCTAAGAGGGGGGCGGGGGTAAGAAAAATGGGGGGGGGGGAGGGATAAAGGAGAGATTGAAATGCGCGATCAAGTGGGGGGGGGGGCAGAGGAATGAAAATCCATTTTTATCGTTCGTCGGATAATAATGAATGAATGGATGGAACGAACGCCGCGGGGGAAACTGTGTGTGTATGGGTGGGATGATTGATGAGTGCCGCCGCCAATTTTGTTGAAAAAATGGCGGCGGATCACCAACCGATCACCCCCGCGCTCTGATCACCGCCAATCAGATCCAAAAAAAAAGCATTGTGATTTGGACTGATCAGTCAGTGATTAAGATGCAATAGTTCCCACTCAGCACCGATTCTCTGGCGCATTATCCGGAAGCGCGAATTTGACATTCGACCGGGGAAAGTAGGTCTGTCGTCGGGTCGGATAAGCCACACATTTCTTCGGCGGGGACGACCGACACTCGAAGCAGGCAAAAAGTAATTGCTTGGCTAAGGCATGAAAACCCGGCGGAGGGTAGGGGATTTGAAAAAAAAATTTATCTCGGACTCAAAAAGTCGCGCGCGTTTTTCGGCACGTTTTGTGCCAAAAAGCCTACCATTTTCGTTCATGTCAATGTATCGTCCGTTGCCCAAATAGGTCTCCGTGTATTCGTAGTGCATTGGTTGCTGTTGCAGCTGCATGTATTGCCGTTGCTGCTGTTGACCAATGAAGGCGTCCACCAAACTGCCCGACGATGTTGGACGTGCTGCTGCTGGCACTGCTGCAGCTGCAGATGAAGCTCTGGTCGTCATCATGCCCGTAGGCGTTCCACCACTGCCACAGCCATTGGCGGAACGCATCTGTACTGCTCCAACATGTTGTTGTTGTTGTTGCTGGTGATGATGCAACGGGAGTGCCATGGCCGGCGACGATGCGGCACAAGCGTTGGCAAATGTTGTTGTGGTGGCGGACAATTGTTGCTGCTGGTGTTGTGCCGACGACACGCTGCTGTTGTTGTGTTGCTGCCTCCTGTTGGCGCTGTACAGCTCGGGAAGACTGTTGTTGTGTGAAACAAATAGAGAATTAAATGGGAATCCAGCCGAGGGTGGTCGAACCCAAACCCCGCCGTTTGGTGGCAACATCATTACCAACTGCGCTACTGACTCTAATCACTCGAGAATTAAATGGGAATCCAGCCGAGGGTGGTCGAACCCAAACCCCGCCGTTTGGTGGCAACATCATTACCAACTGCGCTACTGACTCTCTAATCACTCTAGCATTGGCACTCCATCCGTGGCACTTGTCCCGGGCACATTGTCTCAATCCCAAACTCATGGAACAACACTTCAAACAGTTCAACATCCCCTACTACCAACCTGTACACCTTGTCGGCATTGAACTGAGGGCTGCCGCCCGTGGTGTGGTCGTCCTGCTGCTGCAGTCTGCCCCATGTTGTCATCATGTCCGTGCCACGCGTGCCTGGCCCTCCTCCTGGTACTGGACCATCTCCACGAAAATGGCATTGGGACGACGACGATGAAGTTGACGAAGAAATGGTGCAATTATTGTTGTTGTTGTTGTTCAACAGTTCGTCCATGAAACTGTTCTTTCTCCACTCAGCCGTACCACGATGATGCCCGCAATCGTGCCCGGCAGCGATGGCAATGTCATAATTGCCGTAATGCCCTCCTCCTCCCCCTGCGGCACTATTATTGATGATGCCATCGTGGCTGCTGCCGTTGTTGTCCTCCTCCGCCTCGTAGCCGCCCGCGCCATGGTCGTTGTTCAGCTCCTCCAACAGGCGTAAGCCGAGTCCATGGTTGTCCATTATGGCCGTGTACAGTCTGCGTGTCGCGCTCGCATCGGTGCCAATGCCGTCCTGGCCATGTTCATCACCACCACCATCATCATCATCATTATTGTTGTTGTTGTTGCAGTTGTACACCGGCAACAATTGTTGCTGTGCCGTCTTCGTCGCTGTCCGTCGACGGCGCGACGATGACGACGACGGCGGCACGCGTTGCTGATGGCGCGGCACCGGCGGACTGGCGGTGGCATTTGTGGAAAATGATGAGGAGCCGCCTCCAATGCCGCTGGTGGTCCACTGGCCGCTGTCCTCAAAGGTCAACTTGTAGTCGTTGCGCTGGCGGCACTCGCAGCGTACCCGTAACTGTTCCATGTCTAACGAGTCGGTGGAAATGAAACCGCTCGGGTCCGCGGCCGCCGCCGCTTCCAGCATCAACGCCATGCTGGTGCTGGTACTGCTAGCGTCCGCGCACTCGCCGAACATGTTGGCGTCGTCCTTGGACGGCAGCCGCCCTCCGGCACCGCCTCGTCCAGCGGTTGCGGCAGCAGCAACAAGTGGCGCCATGCCGCCGCCACAACAAACGGCTACATCATCGTCGTCACCATCGACGACAGTGCTGCCAACAATGGCACCACCACCATTGCCCACCATCGCGCTTGCCGCCATCATCACGACGGACGCGTCAAAGTCCAACTGGGCCACATGCTGGTCAATGACGTAGGAGGGCCAGAAGCGGGGAATAGCCGCTGCTGAACTTGCCGCCGCCGATGCCGTCGGTGTTATTGTACCACCACCACCGCCACCAATGTGATGGGCAAGACGCCGGTGGGCATTTGTGCCGTCGTCGTCGTTGCAGTCGTCAAAAATGGGCGCCGGAGGCGGCATTCGTCGACGGCAGTCCAACGGGTTGAACTCGTACAGTAGCTCAACCATGAACTGTGGAAGCGGTGACGGGCAAGAGAAAGAGAAAAATCGGCAATCGATTTCTGAATGGTGTGACACAGTACAGTAAGCGAATGTACCGATTGAATAAGAGTCACCCCTCTAATAAAGCCCCCCCGTTGCTGAGGCAAGTGCATACCCCCGTGGGGCTCTGATTTAGGCAGATTAGATAAAAGCCACCCCTCTAATAAAGCCCCCCCCCTTCGTTGGTTAAGAAGATGAACACCCCCGTGGGGCTCTGATTTAGGCAGATTAGATAAAGGCCACCCCTCTAATAAAGCCCCCCTCGTTGGTTAGAAAAAAGCACACTCCGTGGGGCTCTAATATAGGAAAACACGCTAATTGAGTGTCGTTTTGCGCTAAAAATTTGCTTGCTGATGCTGGATACAAACATTTTTTGCTTTTTCTGGTTTTTGGTCCCCGCGGGCGATTTTTTGCTCGCAACACAAAGTGTCGCGCCGCGCGATCCGTTTAGAGAGAATGAACGAATGTGTGAAAATGGGGGGAGGGGGCTTGCTTTGTGCTGTAAAATAAATCGCACTCGATCGATTTGTGTGCCTTTTTGATGAATGGGCGAGGAGGGAATGGGCGGGCGGGCGGGCGAGGGAAGGCATATTTGATCCTCCGTCCCCCGCCCCGGCCCCGCCCTCCCCGTTTCTTTTTCTTCCCCGAATACAGGCGCCCCCCGTTTTTCCCATCCCATCCATCAAACGGCGGGGGGGGGAGGGGGAGCCGCGGCGAAATGTGTCGCGATGAGTAAAATCCAAATTGACGCAAAAGTAAGAGGGGAGGCGGGGGGAAGAGCGCGCGGGGTTAAGCCGGTGGCGGAAGGAAGACACACTGACTAATGGAATGAATGAATGAATGACAATGCGATTGACCCCTCCCTCCCTCCTCTTTTGGGGGTGGGAGGGGTGACACAGTCCCAACACACACCAAAGGAGACAATAAACGACGACGGAATGGCGGATACTTTTTGGGGTTGCATTGTACGCGTACCGCATTTCCTATATTTAAGCCCCTGGGGTTCTATTTCAAGCCCCTAGATGGGGGCGGAGGGGGCTTAATTCGCAAGGACAAACTATATTTGGAAGGGGGGGCTCTATTAAGAAGGGAGGAGGGGCTTAATTATATAAAGTGAGAGAGGGGGGTTCTATTAAGAAGGGAGGAGGGGCTTAATTATATGAAGTGGGAGGGGGGGGGGGTCTTTAATACAGGAAAA
This sequence comes from Heterodera carotae, assembly GCA_024500135.1. Taxonomy (NCBI): domain Eukaryota; kingdom Metazoa; phylum Nematoda; class Chromadorea; order Rhabditida; family Heteroderidae; genus Heterodera; species Heterodera carotae. The sequence goes on along the minus strand of JAKKIK010001091.1, from coordinate 10,147 downwards.
AAGTAGTAATACCTTCTGAATTAAAAGCACCTGACTGACTGCTGACCCAAATTAATTCTATTTTCCTGTGGGGGGGGGGGGGATTTGTCACTTTTTACGCCCCCGCCCCAAATTTTTTACGTTCCAGACAAACAAAATGATGGAATGTTAAATTCACTATTAACACAGTTTTTCTCCGTGGGAGCAAATCTGCTACCAATTCCATAACAAAAACTGAGTCCAGCAGCTGAACAGTTTGAACAAATGGAAGTTATACCGTATTTCCTCTAATAGAAGCTCATCCTCTAATAGAAATCCATCCTCAAATAGACGCCCATCCCCCGAGGGGGTACTGAAAAACAGAAGACCATGGTCATTTGTTAGGGGAAATACAGGTATGAACACATATTTTTTCAGTTGCTGAACTGCTCGAACTCGTCGGTGGGTTCGTCACGCGCGCGGTTGTGTGCTGGGTTAGAGCGGGGGGTCGAAAGCTATAAATTTCCCCCAAGGAGTTGCGCGATACCCGAGATTCACTCTTCGACAGTGAATCCCGAGACTCGAAACCGAATCCCGAGAATTTGAAATCGACGAAAGAGACCCGGATCGAGAATCTCAAGCAATTTCAGTGGGTGCTCGTTCTCACATTGTTTCAGGGGATTTGAAGGAGAGACGGGAGAAAATTGACAGATAATTGTCGTTTGTTGCTGTCTGAGCAGAAATGAATGGTCAGTCGTCAGCGGCAGTAGTCAAAAGTAGTCAAAATGACGCCGGCAGGGGTAAAATAAAAAAAAATGAAAATCGGTGGCGATGGACCGGAAATGGCGGCGGTTGTCCGTCCGTCCGCGTTCGTTTTGTCGACGCGTCTCGTCAAGAGATAAATTACAATACAGACAGAGGAGAGAAAGCCACACAGCAGCAGTGTGTCGCTGAAATAAATAAATAAAGATGGATATGTGGGGGGATGAAATGAGAGGAGGCGTTTGGGGTCGAGAGGGGGGATTTGGTGGATATGGGGGGAAGAGAAGGGGGGGGGGATTTGGTGGATATGGGGGGAAGAGAAGGGGGGGGGGGATTTGGTGGATATGAGGAGGAGGAAGGGGAGGGATTTGGTGGATATGAGGAGGAGGGGGGATATGGGGGGAATAGGGGAGGGTGATTTGGTGGATATGCGAAAGAGAGGGGAGGGAGGGATTTGGTGGATATGAGAGGGAGGGGGTAGTATCATTGAATGGATGGATGGATATGGATTTTGAGGAGGGGTAAAATGAATGAAATGAAAATGCAACGATGGCGGCTGCGGCGGATGTGGGGTGGTGGAATTGGGATGGATGTGAGGGAAGAGGTGGTAGAGGGAGGGTGGGTGGGTGGGTGGGGGAAGGCCAAGCCGGCCCGTGGCCCGGCCCAAAGCAGAAGCAGTCGGTCGAAGGATGGCTGGGGGGGAGGGAGGAACCAACCCATCCATCCATTGTTTACGACGACGACAAATGGTTGATGGAATGGGAGGGATGAAAGTGGGGGCCCGGAGGGGAAATGGGGTGGGAGGCTGCTGTTGGCCGAGCGGCGAGCCCTCATAGGCCAACCCCACCAATGCCTCCCCTCCCCTCCCCCCTCCATTTTCTGGCCCCTATCCCCGCCCCCTACACATCTTCGTCCTGTGTCCCGCCCCACTTTCCCGCATAGGCCAGAGGGAATAAAAATAGGGGGGGGGGGGCATTTGGACGGACATAGGGGGGGGAATAAAAAGGGGACATTTGGACTGGTTGGGACAGAGGGAACGAAAATGAGGACATTTGGACTACGACACGGAGGACTGCTGCATGGGGATGGATGTGTGGAGAGATGGGTGGTTAGGAGGATAGAGAGATTAAAGTGAGCGGATGGGATGAATGTGGAAAGGATAGACGCATTGAGGGAGGGAGCGAAGGAATACGGAGGTGAGGCAGTGAGATGAAAGAGTGAACAAGAGATTTAGAGGAATTAAGAGGGCAGGTAGGGGAGAGAGCAAATCCACCAATATATGCAATCAGCCAAGGGACGAAGGGGGAGCGAGAGATCTAGATTCTAGACGGATTAAGAGGTCGGGGGAGGGGAGGGAAACCCAATATATACAACCATCCAAGGAGCGAAGAGGGAGCGAGAGATCTAGACGGATTAAGAGGTTGGGGAAGGGAGAGAAATCCAATATATACACCAGCAGTAAACAGAGCCCTAGAGGGAATGAATGAGTGTGTGGTTAGCGAAGCAGCAAAGACATGGGGAGGAGAGGGGGGAGAGAACACACAGAGGAGAGGGGGTGGGGGATGGACACAACTCCTGTCGTCCTGTCCCTAAGAATTGGGGGATAAGAAAACGGAGAGTGGGGGGACGGACCACACTTTAATGAGAGAGGGAAAAGCAGGCACACAGACAGAGATGATGGAGAGAGTGTGCTGTAACAGTTAGCGTCAGACAACCAGACAAAAATCGAATGTGTCATGCACAGGCGAACAAACGTACGAATGAATGATGAGTGAATGTATGTGATAGAGAGAGAGAGAAACAGAGAGAGAGAGAGAAAGAGAGAGCGGCATGCCGAAGGACGGACGGCCCATGCATTTAATGACGACGAAGCGGCAGCCAGCAGCCCTCGAGGGGAGAAAGGACGGCGGGCGGGGGGGAAATGAATGATGGAGAGCAATTTCCAGCAGCAAAGGCACAGAGAAGAGATTAAACTCGTTGAAGCCAACTGATAAGAGAGTTCAAATGATGGCAAAGCGAACTCACTTCCGACCCACGGGGGCCGAAAGTCGAAAAAGTGTCAACAAATTTTTTTTGTTTTCGACAAATCCCGACGAAACATAATTTGAATAGTTGCATTACAAATCACAAGATTTTAGATTAAGCATAGGCCTACTAGCATTTTACCCGGGACTAGTCCCGGTCCCGTCTTTTCTACCGGGACTGTAGCAGACTAGTCCCGGTTCTCCGGTTTTTTGACCGGGACTAAAATGGTCCCGGTTTTTGTGAAAATCCCGGTCCCGCTGAACCCTAGTTGACCAAAAATTTCTAAAAATTGCCGGCCATTTTACACGCTTTGTCCAACCGAATTAACAGAGGGGACAGGCAAAAAAAGCTTCATCTCAATCAAAGCTTTTACACCCATTTTTACATCGATTAAAATGATTCTCGCGCAAACATTCAAATAAAAATAAAACATAATCATTAAATGCTTTATTAAGTATCAACAATCATCCGTAGTGATGACACATTTGAAAAAGCGAAAGGCGCAGCAGTTATAACAAACACAGACACAGCGCCCCGAGCGAACACAACGCCCGCCCCCGAAAATGATGGCGCACATTCATTGACAGGGGACAGTCATAAATAATCATCAAGAAAAAATGTAACGCATAAATAATCAAAAAATGGGGAGGAGGAGGAGGGACCAATGTACTAATTGTCTGCCCTGAGGGATGGTGTGAAACAAGTCTCACCCCATCGACGGGAAATGCAAAATTCAAAACACCTTTACCAAAATTAAAAAAAAAAAAAATTTCTGAAATCCCTCCCAGGCATGAATTTGTCAAAAACTTTTTGTAACAACCAGCGAAAGGCACCGGCTTAAATTCAAAATTTGGCAGGTGCAAAAGACAAATTCGGTGGCAGCGACAGTGTGCGCGTAATTAAAAAGAGACAGAAGAGAGAGAGAGACAAAATAATTTGGGATGACCGAAAAAGCGTTCGTCGTAAATATTACACATTGAGTGCCATGGAAAAAAAAGTTATTTAATTATTAAAATGAATCGCATTTTGGCAATTTTCCCTTCCGATCACTAGCAGCGATGTGAAGCCATCATCAACCTAAACATGGGGAGAGGGAAGAGTAGCACGTCTTATAAGCCCTCCTACCCCCCCCCCCCCCTAAAGGAGGGGGGGGGGTTTCTATTAGAGGAAACACCTAATATTCCAAATTTGCAAGCCTCTTGGACATCGAATTTAAACATATAGGACCAAAGGGGCTGCTACTACAATTTGGGTGGGGGGTTTGTAAAAATTCAACAGTTATTCGGCATTGCGTTGGGTAGAATTCGGACTTGGAATATGGACGGAGGGGTATAATGGAGGCACGAACAAACAATGAAATTTTGACTTTTTTTCAAAATACAAAAAAAAAGCCTTGATTTTCCGTGCCATCCAACAACAGATTGTGGGGCACATAAACTATGAAAATAATGTGCAAAAAATTTTTACCTTCACTCACTTACATCTTCAATGCGAAAACCATGGAGAGAAATTCCTCGTAATCTGTCAAAGAAAAAATGTTTTTTTTTAATATAAATTTGGGATATGAACTAGATTAGCGTCCGGTACAAATCTGGACTAGCCCAAGTATTTGGCGGATAATTATTATTTGTTAAACAATTCAAAAAATTGGCATTATCACAAAAAAAGATTCAGAAACCCTTTTTCTAAATCCACGTATAAGACTGTTAAAAAATATATGTATAGACCCACAAAATTTTATTGCATTTTTATTCACTTTGCTGGTAAAAATGTATAAATTTCATTACGGGGGAAGGGGTAGGAGAAGGCTTCAGCCTAGTGAAGTCCCCGCTCCCCGCCCGCTCGTTAGGGGACCGGTCCAGAAGTGTCCGATTCTTCCCTACGGGACAGATATGATGGCTTCATCGAATATCGCCTTGAAATAATTAAAGCATTACGAATTCGAATCCATCCGTCCAGGTCGGTGTCCTTCTCACGAAAAGAAGCTGTCAACGTTTGGAGTACAACACACAGCTGGATGAAGTCGTCAAAATTGATGTGACCTGACAAAGGGCAAGAAGCATAAATGACGCGCCGTTTACGGAAAACGAATGAATAAATTTCAAATCCCCCAAACAAGGGTCGGGGTATTCGGAATTTGGGTCTGGAATAGTGGCCGGACAGATGGGTCAACAGGGTTTTTTTCGCTAATCTTGGTCGTTTTTTTTTGGTATTAACCGAAGGCATGTTTTTTGAAAAAGCTATAATTTTGAAAAATTTAAGAGCCTTAAATTTGTATGTATGGAGACTGAATCGGACAGTGGGACAAATTGTATCGCGATTTAGTTGAGGACGGCAAAAGTGGCGGCCGGACCGCACAGATTATTCAGTCCCCAAAGCCTTGCCACTAAAGCAAAAGGGTCACTGGCGCGCAAGAAAATGGTTCAAACACAACTTCGGGGTTCGAAAGCCATCATTAAAGATGTCCGAAACCGCATAGGGTTAACCCGACCGAATACTGAGTGTGTTTGATGCGGATTCAGCAGGACATAAGGCCAAAAAGTTTCAATTTTGGATTTCACAAAATTTCTGGTGGAAGAGGGTTGTCACCGTTGTAACAAAAAATAAGTAAATAAATTCAAACCTGTATGGGTACGGTCAAATTTCCTCATCAGCATGTCATAGAACGGACCGGACAGACGGTAACCTAACAATTTATTCGGTTTTAATGAAAACCCCAAAAAATTAACCCATACCAAATTGTGTCAACGCGTTGGTCAGTTCGCTTTTGTCAATGTTCCCGCTGTTGTCCCGGTCAAAGGTGCGAAACACGCGCGTCCAATCGTTGATGTACTGGAAAGAAAAAAAAATCAAATCTTTATTCAAAATTTAAATCCAACGAAAAAATGTCACTATTTAAATTTGCAAAAAGTCACAATTTTCGTTAATTTCTTATTTTGTTCCTAGTTATTAAATCATTTAGCCTCTGCTTAAGAACACCTTTTAAATATAGTTTTGGCCCAAATTTTAAGGTCACAATTTTTCGAATTAAGGACTTTAAGCCTCCAACAGAAAACGGTAGAGACCGGACGGGCCCAGGGGCCCGGCGGGCTTTTACCGGGCCGACCGGTCCAGGGTTTTTTTGGGATGCGACCTGGCCGTCCGTAAAACAGTTTTTTTAGTCCCGCTAAACCGGGCCCGGTCCAAAGTGGAAGCCCGGTCCCGGACTTTTCAAAATTCCGGTCTCTAGAAAACGGTGAACACAAATAGGGCCCGCCACATACAACAACATACATTCCAAAGCGATTGAAACTCGGGAAAGTTGATGCCGCCGTCGTTGTTGTTGTCGAACATGGACACCATCATCCGGCACGTCTCCGGGTTGAACGGTTGCCATGTACCGTTGGACAGTGCGCGTTGCAACTCATCCGCACTGATCTGACCGGACCTGTCGCGGTCAACGGCCTGGAAAATTTGGTGCAAATTTGGGGCTGGCTGAGTTTGCATGTGCTTTTTTTTGGAAGGCTGAGTGGCTGGCTGCCAATACAAATCTAAAAATAATCGCGTTTAGGGGGATTTTTTTTTGAAATGACATCATTTTTAAATCGAAAAAAAATTCGCAAAATGATTTGCTGTTATCATTTTTTCACTCTCAATCTCCTTGCAACACACATACATATGGATGTGTGTACAGCATATACTTGCCAAAACAAAAACAATTTAATTGATAAGCTCTGACAAGCAACAAAATTGTACGACAACGAAAACAACATTTCATTTGAAGACATTTAATCGTAAATTAGACTAATCTGTATACGAATTTTGAAAAATTTTTGAGGGGGTGTAACATAACACGGCAGTACCGACTGGCCTAACTGAAAACCGGTACCCTAGATCTAAAATCGGCGGCCGTAAACCCTATCCTGCTGGCATTCAAGAACTCATGGGAGGCTTCAAATCTCTGTCAGTTTTGTCATTTTTACCACACTAAAATACACAAATTCGCAAAACCGACAACAAAAAACCATTCTTCTGTTATAAGATTTTTTTAAGTCTTAGCATTAAGCTATTGATGTAATGCAGAAAAATCTGTCTGGCTCTTGGAATAAGCGATGGAAAGTTTCAAATAAAAAAACAAAAAATAGTCCAAATTTTATCCTATTATGACATCACATTAAGCGAATAATATATTTCCTATTCATTGTCGTCTTCCTCCGACTCCTCCTTCACATCAATGTTCGGGGTTTTGAATTTCTTGAAAGCCTGAATGACATCGGTGTGCGACAGTTTCACCGCCGCGATGCGTTGCTCATTTCTATAAATTATGTATCATTATAAAGCTCTTCGTGCCACTCTTTTTGGTCCGAAAGTCAGGACCTATTGGCATTAGGGAAAATTCCGGGATGATCGTAAGTTTTTTAAATAGAACCCCCGGGGTTTTATTAATAGTAAAAGGAAACTTGTCTGTCCGGATTTTTATTGTTAGTCGGAATCAGACATTTCGGTTTTTTCGGTATTCTGCTATTTTCGTGGTATAGTTTAACCATTGGTTAGCCAAGCCGCTTACCGCTGCTCCGCTGGTGCGTTGAGAAATTTCTCGACGACGGATTCGTAGCACGACAGACATGCGAAACGGATAACCTCCTTCAGATCAGCGCCGCTCAATGTTTCCGTCGCTTGCGCGACTGCTTCGAAGTTGAAATCGTCCGCCAAATTCTCGTCGCGCAGAATCACACGCAGGATGCGCGCGCGGTCCACCAAATTGGGCAATGGGACTTGGATTTTGAGCGGCAGACGATACATAATTGCCTCATCTGACAAAAAAAATAGCACATAAAATACCGCACTTGGTAGGGCGTAGGGCCAAAGTGCCTAAATATTGGTCTCTTCTAAAAGTGATGAATAAAACGTCCAAATTCCGGTTTTAGAACCCCCGGGAGTTAATTTGGGTTAAGTCTGGAAAATCCACAAAAAACATGGAATCCGAAATCTGGACTCAAAAAGGTACCAGGATGTAAAGAACGGGACGGGTCATCCCTGGTGGTCGCAATGTTTCATTAATATTTTAAATCGAGGTAGTGATGAACAGAACTGACCAACGTCCTGAGGCCGATGAGTGGCACCGATGATGATCACTGTGCTGTCCGCGTCCAGAAACTCGTCCCACAATGACATGAACTGGGTCTTCTTCACGACAGTAGCATCGTTGCGCAGCACAGAATCTGTTCCGCAGAATGTTATCAGTTAAAAAACAAAGAAAATTGTTGCAAAAAAGTGTACAAACAGAACATATACCAATTTCATCGATGAATATAATGCACGGTTGTATTTTACTGGCCTGAAAAAAAAAATTTGTTTTTCCTCTCAATTTACTGTACGCAGCATTCGTTCATTTGAACCCCTCCTAACCAACCAAAGTGAAAAGTGCCCTCATAAGATTGGCGGTCTCTCCGTAGAACATTTCTGAAAAATGAAGGGGTAGTTTGCAAATGTTTCATGGTAAGCGCCCGAAATTACAATACCATAATGCACCCTTTATTCTTAAATATTCACCAACCGTTAAGCAGAGCATTATCAAAATTGATGAAGAACGCGCTCGCCTCCTTGGCAATTGCACGCGCAATCAGCGTTTTCCCACAGCCGTGCGGCCCGTACAGAAGAACACCTGCAAAAACAAAAAGATGGTAGCACCCATTTTATGGAAAATTTTTGGCGCTATATGAAGAACATGTTTCAAGGAATCAATCTTGGTCGCTTATCACTGATTACGAATATGACACACACCCCATTTCGACCAATTCAGAACTCTTAACCCAAATTCGAACAAGAAGTCGAAAATGCTATTTTTCCAAAATAGGTTAAGTGGGTCGCTGCTGAGAATTAGGCGGAAAGAATATCGTATTCGTGATCAGCGACCCAGATAACCCCTAAAAGTTATCGAAAAAATCCCCTTTTAAAGTTTTTCATGAATCTAAACGATCGTACAAAACTTGTTTTTTTATGTTCGAACATCCATGAATCCAAAATGAGTGATATGCATATCGGAAAGCCCAAAAGTGGCAATCATCTTCAGCTTTACACAAAAGGTTAGTCGAACCCATAAGCCAAATCACTTTTTAAATTAGTCATCCGGTTTGTGCTAATAAAATGGGTTCAAAACAAACAAAAAACTCATAGTAATACATAGTAAGTAACAACTTTTAAACCTTTTGGCGATGTAAAAAGTACAGACGGCACAGTGAATTTGCCCGTCGGACGAAGAGGCAGAATGATGTTCTTGTGCAATTGCTGCAAAACCGTAGAGGATGCGCCCACCTCGTCAATGATGACGGAACCGACGAACGTTGCTTAAAAGGCGTAAAAATGATAAAAATTTAAAAATAGATTTTACTGACAGATTAGCGACGCAATGTGAGTCTGAAACGTTATTTTTGAATTAAATAAAAACCGTTTAGTCAGTCACGGTATACCAGATGCAAAATCACACACTGACCTCGTGCGAAGTGAGCTTAGTTTCCTTCGGATCCAACTTGAATGTCGCCATAATTTCGGCCACCTGAACGGGTTGTAGTAATTAACACAAATCAGAAAACGTGAAATTAGAAAACCTAACCCGTTTTTTCTCGTTGTTCTTGTCCTCATACTGGGGGTCCATATGCTTGAAAATTTTGTAAGCAATAAGTCCGCCCAAGACGGCAGACGCGCTGCACGCACCAATCGACTTCATCAATATGGAATCGTTTGCCATTTTTGGATGAATTTTATCAGGTAAAAACAGGCTGAAACTAATTGGTGGTTTTTTTACTCCGAGACTTAGAACAAAACTCGTATTTAGTCAGGATTCGAAAATTTTAAAATCAAATTTTTGGACAATCTTTCGGAATTTGTGTTCGAAAAATTCCAAAAACTCGGAAGGCTTCTTTTCGGCTCTTGTCTGTTCTTCCGGGTCTACAAAGTACAGAAGATGGCTAACTCATTAGGGTTATATTGCATGATGCATATTATTGACGACACCTCCGTAAGCCGCTCACCCACCACGACAGTACAACCAACAATGTCCCACCCATTTAAATATAACGAATTTAATGGAAATAGTCACTAAAAATTACCAATTTTATAATAAAAATGATAGAGACACGTAAAATGTTTTTGGGGCGCGTAAAATGTTTTTGGGACGCGTAAAACCGACCAGAGCCTTCTTTTCTGCGGTTAAAAATATGTGTGCTGAAACGAATGAACTCTGATTTTGAAAACTATTTAAGTTTTCAAATTAACAAAAAACGTAAACAGATGTTTTCTTGGGCACTGATTACGAATATAATATAACCACTAGCGGGTTGTTGCGCCTTCGGCGCAATAAACCCGCTAGGGCGACAAATCTTTAATTTGTCTCTCTTCTCTCTCTTTCTCTTTTGCTTATTTC
>JAKKIK010001090.1:0-19457 GCA_024500135.1 Heterodera carotae | reverse complement strand
CCCAAATGGTGAGACCCAAATGGTGAGACCCAAATGGTGAGACCCAAATGGTGAGACCCAAATGGTGAGACCCAAATGGTGAGACCCAAATGGTGGGACCAAACTGACTGTCAATTAGTTCAGATTCAGATCGGTCGATGTATGTACAATTAAAAATTGGCCGATCTTCTTGTTGCAATGCTGACTTCGTCCTTTTCTGTTCTTCCCATGCCGACCGTCAGCAGTTCGTTATTGGATTTGGATGCTTTGTTCACCATCATATCGGCTAACACAAAAAAATATTCATTTGGCACATTCTAAACAAATAAACCCAAACTTTAATCCATTTTTTATTTGGGTTTTATACAAGTTACAATTTTGCCGATGCGTTCTTTTGTTTATGCCAATAAGAATTGCCTCCCACCTGCTGCTGCCGTTGATGATGGCTCTTCAAATGTCCAACCACCGACACAGACACTGATCTGCGCCTGCTATTTGTCATGGCAATTCCAAATGCCGACTCTTCGCATTGCCTGCCATGGTTCGGGTCTCTGCTTATGCAGCCAAGGAGTTCGTAGATTCGAACACGAAATTCCTGCAAAAAATGCTCCATTCATTCTGAAAGAAATATGCCTAAAACCAGCAAGAGCTTCAATCGATTTATAGCAGCGATGGCCCCGAATTTCGGGCGTCTTTTTGGAAAATTCCGACCGAAATTTTTTTAAGTCCCTCCATTGGTTACTATTAGAGCATTTTCAAAAATACAATGTATGAAAATTTATGCGATTTTTGACTGAAAAATGACAAAATTCTAGAATTTTGGTACAATTTTAGAAAAAATGGTAAAAAATCCCCTATATATGTATAACTTTATAAAAGAGACACAAAAAATTATATATTTTAAAAAGTGAGGCAAAATCCGAGAAATTTTAAGGATTATTGATATTGATTGAAAAAAATTCCGGATTCCGAAAGTGCTCGGCATCCGGTGCCATTCCTGAGGTAGGCCACTCATTTAGCTTTTTTTTCAATTTTGTTTTTTTGCTGTTATTTCGACCTCTTTGAAGAGCCAAAAAATGAAGAAATTTGCGGCACATTTTGCGGTAACCATCCAATTGGAGGGGTCGGTCAAATCGAAGTGCATCCATTTGTGCAACAAAATGTTACTGAGGAACATTGCGTTTGGCACTGCCACTGTCAGCGTGGCAAACAGCGAAATGATCAGCATGTAATACACGCGGTGCACCTGTCGCTGAATGTAACGGCGACCTTTCATGTGCGCTTGCAGACGCGCCAGTCGAAATGCCGTGGCACAATTTATGGCCAAACTGATCAAACATTGCAAAAAATGATCGGATCAACGAAAAAATTGAAAATGATTACAGTTATGTTATTCAGAAAAGCGTTGCTCAGCCCCTCATCAAATAGCGAGTGGTTTAACCTAAGGTAATGGTAGCCGAGGCATCCACCGGTAGTGCCGGTATTGGTTCACACGGATATTATGTCCCAGCTAATTCTTATCAAGAATTAAACGGTTTCGGATTTCGATTCATAAACTAAAAATATTTCTAAGAACACTTACGCAATTGAATACGATAAAATGTCCACCAAGAATGTGTAAATTGAGTAGTATTTTGTGAAAACTTTCTTTAAAATTAAATTAAATAATTTGCAATGTTTTTTAGTATTTTCCGATCAGAAATTCTAAAGTAATAAAGCTATTGATGCAGTTTTGACCAAAAACATAAAATGGCCAATTAGGTTTTTTGGGCTTTGATTTTTGAGAGATTTTCGACGTTAATTTTATGCTTATTCATTGGTGGTTGAATATTCGGATCGGAAGCGGAATAATTGGATACCCTTCGTCCGCAATAAGCTGCGACGGGCTCATTGCGTTTTGTCCAAGCAACGGAATAAACAAAAAGTACTGAGACGGTCGAATACAGCAGAATGATGGGCAACACAAAACGTGAACTATTTTCCAAGAGAAAACAAAATGAGTAATTTGAATAGATTTCATTTTTTCATTTAAATTATTTTACCGTTTAAAAATGTGCCGACAATAAATTTGCGGAGTCAAAACAGCCATAAAGCGTTCGGAGCTAATCCACAGCACAATCCACGGTGGCACAATGACACCGATAAGGCGAAGATAGACAAACGGTTTGCTGGCACAGGACCATATTGTCTTCAACAATGAATAAACCAGACAATTATTGTATTTTCTACATTAGAGAGCCCGGGGGTTCTATTTTTAATCTCACTTAGAAGGTGGTCTATTTAAGGAAGGCTTAATTATTGTATGTAAAAAAGCAATAAATTTTGAAATGTATGAGTGTGGTGCTTAAGAGGGGGCACTTACTTCCAATGGCACTTGGCTTGTCTCCACAATTCGTTCATAAAGCGCTTTGCGCATCAATCCCAATGCCAAAATGCCCAGACAACTGCACAAGTCGGCAATTGCCAGCAGAGCAAGTAACTTTGAATAAATTAAAATTTAATAATTATAAAAAGTTAAGCCTTTTTTTGGCAATTTAATGGCAACTTTATTTTGCTTTAGAAACAGCGTTGAACTGAAGAAGACAACAACTGTTATTGTGCATATCAGAGAAGAAAAAGCGCCAGCCCAAAAATGGAAAAATAAATTAATTTAATTTTTAAAATATTCAAAATGTTTACCACAGTGTTCACATCGTGAAATTTGATGAGAGCGACAAGTCCCGAAACGTCAATATTTGGATGGACAATTTCCATTTTGTGTTAATGCAAATTATAAAAGAGCAAAATGTTCGAGACCAATTTTATATGATTGGAAGGAATGCCGCCATTTAATTGGGCAAATATTGCGGGGTTGGAAAATAAATTCCATTAAATGAAATATGATCATCTGCAGACAAATATTATATATATGCTATTGAAAGGTTTAATGAATGCATCCGATGGAAAGAACAGAATAAGAAAAGGAAAAAAGGAAAAGCCAATGAAAAGTGCCATTGTTGGTTTTTGTTTTTTTTTGCTACTTTTTGTATAAACTTTATTTGTAAGAATTAAATATATTACATGCAAATAAATGGAAAAATTGCTTAACTTGGCAACTTTTCTGAATTAGAAAAAACTCGCACGTGCGTATAAATACCTAAGTCAAAATGCCAAAAAAAAACTCCAAAATTAAGATTAGTAAAACAAGCAATTAATGAAAACCAATTTATAAAAGACAAATTTAAATTAACCCCCACCTATTTATGAATAAAAATTTGTTATGCTTTAAAGATATTTAAATATGGTAACGGATAAAATGCATGATGAACATCATTTATCTAATCGAACTAAAAATATGTTACAAACAAAATCATCAGTGAACTTGAGTACCAAACTGCTTTTACGATCTCACCAAAAGTAAATAATAATATAAACTTTGATAAAATTACTCATTTCTATGAAAAAATTCAGAAAAGTGCACATTTGGTCTGTACTTACAAATTAGCCCCTCCCTAATCCCAATTTTCATCCATAAATCCCAAACACTTTTTTATGCATTTTAATCACGTTTCAAGCGGCAATGTTCCATCTTGCCAATTGTAAATCATCTCAGTTTTGAACACAAGCAGTTCCAATTGTAATTTTCTAACAAAAAAAAAGAGAATTGAATAACACTTAAAAGAGACGAAGGAAAAAATTACTAATTTCAGACATTGAAATGAATCCGGACGCAACCGGATGCCAGACTTTTTTCGAAAAATTCCGGATCTATCCGGAATTTTTTAAAAACCGGGGGTGCTATTAGAGGAAATAAGTTTTTTACCAAAAATAAATCAGTTTTGCTACAATTTTTGAAAAATGGAGTTAAAAACCTTCCCCTTTAAAAAACTCACGTAATTTTGAGAAAATTCGAGCCCTGTACTTGGCTTTCTTTTGCCATTTTGGTAATCAATCCACCAAAAGCATTGGCAACTTTTTCAAATTTGATGGCCACTTCTTTGTAATGCTCAATTAAATGTGCATTGTTCACGACCATAATATCATTCGGTGATTGGAAAGCGTCCAAAAAGTTGTCAAACGAAGAAGACGATGTTTGAGATTGATTAATGCCGGGGGCTGCTTTTTTAGTGGCATCTTAAAAATAAAATAAATTTCAAATAATTTTTTTTTCAAAGAAATTTCTGACCATAAATCACTTTTGAGCCAAACGCAAACAAAGCATCGCATAAAAGGTGCTGAATCAACAACATTTTTGTGCTTTCAGCCGCGGCAAAAACAGAAATATTTTCCTGAAATTCGGCCATTTGATTGAAAATGTCATTTTGATGACGGTTTTTTGCAAAATTTTCAAAAATTGCGTTAATTTCGCCAATACATTGTGATACTGAGACAATTTGATGAATTATTTTCATAAAATCATTAAGATGTGAAACGTCTACTGAAAATGAAATATTATATATATATAAATACCAAATATTTTTACCGCTAATTTTTAAATTTGGAAATTTCAAAAGCATCGAATAATTTTTGGCGTTGGAATTATTGCCGAAATTCCATAAAAATTTGTCATAGGGATCAATTGTATTGTGAAAAACATTGTCAATTTGGTGGCTTAATGATTTAATTTAACTTGGATTATTATTTTTTTTTTTCATACGATTCCATTTTGCCGTTGGCGTGCTTAAAACGGATGGTCGCCGCAAAGTATTCATATTCTTTCAATTCTTTCCCATTTAAGCCGAGTTTTCTTTCGAGCAATTCTTTTTGCATTTCGCTGCCGGCAATTGTGCCATTGGCATCGCCCAAAAAAGTGTCAACGGCAGCCACAACAAATTTGCACACAAAATGCCCAAATTGAGGCCCAGAATCCTTAATAGCATTTTTAAATTTTATTTAAATGTTATTAATTTTGGGAGGAACCTGCAAAGTGTTTGTCAAAAAAAGTAAATTTTTTATGAGTGCCGATTCGTGCAAATTGTTTATGAATGCCGCCGCCTCTTCTTTATTATCCATCAGTTTCTTAAACAGTTCTATAAAAATCAGAGTAATGAACGGATTTGTCAAGCAATTGACGATTTGGTGAATGCCACCGCAATAAGCTGTGCCAAAAGTGATCATCAGATCAGCCACCATTTTGACAGCAAAAGGATTTTCTGAACAAATAATGACTAATTGGTTTTTTATGAATTTAAAACTTTTGCAATATTTGTAAGAAAATAATTATCAAAAGTTTGGTTGGTCAGACGAAATCTGAAAAGGGGAGGTAGCGGAGGAATTTATACCGATCGTCCCGATTTTCGGTTATGCCGCCTTTCTGATCAAACGGGTTTTCGGTTCCTGTTTTGGGCAATACTCGGTTAACAGAAAATCGAAAACGTTTATGACATGATTTCAAGATTTAAAATTTTGGACCATTATTATACAGCGAAGATAAATATTAAACAGTAAGTAACCTATTGATCAATTAATTGACCAATTTGTTGATTTAATATATTATTGGTTCCTAGACGGTTTTCATCAAAATCAGTTAATTGGTCAATTATTCCATCTCAGACAGACAAACGTAAAATATGTAATTGAATTAGCGAATATTTTAATAAACAACTGCATACCTAATTCGCGTAATTTTAATGATCCGACTTTTTGGTGCGATTTGAATTTCCAATCGAACAATTCAGGAGCAGAGTCGACGAAAGAACGACAAAGCGCTTCATGTTTATTTATTTGGTTGCTAAAGCTGAATTTACTTTTGTGTTATGCGCCACCCGGGCTCATCACAAATTTACAAGAACGATGATGATCAGTGATCACGAATAATTGGAGAATGATTTTTTAATTCTGATGAGTAAACATACATTTTACATCATTTCAGTTTTTTTAACATTTTGTTAGCTAAAATTACTTTTTTCAAAGTCTACAGATGTTATCATCACGATTTGTGATCATCGTTCTTGAAAATTTGAAGCATTATTTGTATGCATTTTATAAAAATTTTAACTGAATTATTACTTCACTTTTTCCTGCGCGTCGCTTCTAAAAGTGGCTGCCAAAATTTGGTATTTGTAAAACTCGTCTTCGGTGAATTGCCGTTGAGAGGCCAACAATTCTTTTTCGCGGTTGCTATTTTCTAGCCAATAGCGTGCTTTGCTTTCAAATGCATTTAACACTATGTCTAAAGGTATGTGTTTAAATTCATAAAGCAATTTCAAAATCAAATTAATGAGCAAATAACATTTTTTTGTTTTTTTTTTGATCACTCTGATCACTTATAATTTTATAAATTTCTGATTTTCTGAAGTGATCGCTCTGCCGTAGGGCAAAGGTCTCCCAGAGAATCAGTTTTATTTATTAATTGCATACCTAGGTATTTAAAACTGAAAATGGCACAATTGTTTGTTTTTTTTTACCTGAAAATCGGCAAATTTCCCTTCCCAACAACTCAAAGACTTTCCGCGACAAATGAGCAAATTGCGGATCATTTAAGAACTTTTCCAATTTATCGAATATATGCGTTTGTTCTTTGGTCGATTTGTTTTCCAACTTTCGACGATTGACTTCCCATTTAAATGTGAATACAAGTTCGGGATTTGCGCTAAAGCAATTGGCAAATTTGTCCATTTTATCAAATCCGCCGCAATAATTGTCCGCAAAATCGAGCAAAAGTTGGGCCAAATGCTTCACTTCGACCGGATCTATATATAATTATAATTAATTAGTTATTTATTTATACAATAAATTAAATATTTGTACATAGTTAACTTTTGATTTTCAGGATTTAATGCTTCAAATCGAACCAATGCCGGTGCAAGCAACGCCACACAAAGCAACAACAGCAACACAAAGCATAAACAGAAACTTTGCCATGCTAACATAAAAAACTAACTTTTAATATTATAAAAAATTTTAAATAATTATAAAGATAATGCACAGCATATGCCTATTCAATTATATTAATCAAAAATGAAATTGGCAATGCACATTCATAGCTCTCTCTATTCATTAATACATATGCCAATGAATATAATAAGGGATGTGAATTTTCTAAATTGATTTAATAGAAGCGCGTGACATAACATCAATTTTTGTTGGAAAGAGTCAATCAAATTATGTATTGTATTACTACAAAATTTTGGTCACCATATCTGAATACGTCATATATATTTTTATAATACTTAATATTTTTAAGGAATTTATATTTTCAATCAAGACAAAATAATAAATCCGTTAATTAGAGAAAAAATCATAAATTCAATAAATAAGAAAATTTTGGCTGAACAATAATTCTTTTTTATAATACTTTTACATACATAGTCAGATAAATAAAATTAATTAAAGAAAATTAAGTTAAAATGAAAATAAAATTTTGGTTCTTTACTTCACTATTTTTTGGCATTTTCTTTTTGAGCACACTCCAAACCATTGACCAATCAAACGAAACGGTGACATTGTACCAAAAAGAAAAACAGCCAAAATCAGACGAAGTGAAGACAGTTAAACATTTATTTAGAAACAGTACAAATTGAGCTTTTAAAGCCCCTCAAATTGGACAAATATTTGAACCATAATTTTTGACTAAAACAAACACATTAAAAATGAGTTGTTTGAAGCCATTTATGTAAAAAAAATAAAATATTTTGGTGCCCAATTGTATGTATATGATCATTTTTTTAATTAAGCTTGTATTTTTTAGATATTTTTGGATCAGAAGAGTCAATTCTCAACAAAATTTGCCGAATTACCTTCAAATGGCGTCGGTAAATTTTAATTTTGAATTTTTATTTTATCACTTTTTTACAAGAAAATCAAATAGGAAGCAGCAGAACAAATCAACATTTTTTTTCCTCACTTTTCTCCACACCAAATGACTTTGCGGATCAATTCTTCACGAATTTGCCTCAAAAATTGAATGAAATTTAAACAAAAAATGCGGGCAAAAATTCTCACGCATTAAATTCAAACAATTTAATTGGCGATGGTTTAAATTTTGATGACCAAAGAATTGATCATCTTATAAGCAAATTCAAAAAGGCTTATCTAAAACGGCGAAAAATTATTGCCAAAAGTTTTAAGAAAATTACGGAAAGAGAAAATTCGCGGAATTCACAAATAAATTTTGCGCTGATAGGCAATGAAAAAAGGAAAAGCCAAAAAGAACTTAACAGACAAATCAATGAATACAGAACTGCTTTTAATGGTGTAAATATTGCAATTGAGACGGCAATTCTTGGAATTTTTGTTTCATTATTTCCAATTTCAAATTTGAATTTTTGGTATGAAAATGCCAAAATAATTACGGGCAAAGATTTTTTTCGATGCATTATTTGTGCATTGATATAGTGCAACAGGAGATGGATGAAAATCTTCACAAAAAACCCAAAATTGAAATTGACACCAAAATGCCAAAACTCCAAAAAAATAAATTTTCAAAAATAAATGGCACTCCGAGGGAATCGCTTGAATATGAGATGAACCGATTGGTCTATAAAATCAACATCCGTTTAATAAATGACCAGGACTTTAACAAAAGCGACATAAAAAATTGGATATACAGTTTAAAAGTAAGAATTAAAATGAAATTAAAAATTAATAATTGCATTTTCCTCTTAATTAAGCGTTGCATTTTCACCAAATTGGACAATTTTCAAAGCCCCAATGGAACGACAAATTTGAAATTTTACCTCAATTTTTATGAAACTCTTCAGTTGGATATTTGTTCCAAAAAGGACAGAAACATGAACGATTTAATGCTTCAAAAATTGTGGACGGAAATTGAAGCCTTTTTTGAGATGGCATTGGACGAAATAAAAAGTGCGCAAATTGTTATTGCCCAAATTGGGCTTAAACAAGCCAAACAAACATTGTGTCAATGAAAAAAAAATGTGCCAATGGCAATTACGCGAATTCAGCAACATTATAAAAAGATTTTAAATGCTTTTGGCTTATTTGAAGTGTTCCATAATGCTTATAACATTAATGGTTGGCTAAAAAAAAGTTATGCCGCCCAAATAATTTGGTTTAAAATCGAGTGAAAATAATTTAATTGACTAATATTTAATTGCCCATTTCTGTCTGCTCCCCCGCTTAAATTATGCACCATTTTTGGGGTGGTTAAAGCCACTTTTGTTATTTCACGGTAATTGCCTCTCATCGGTCGGCGGAAGACCAATTGACTTATGCTTCCTTCTATAAGCAATTGTAATAATTGGGGCGCAACTTCTTTAGCCTACATAATTATCCCGTCTATGGGATTAAACACATAATTTTTCAATACGAATTATCTAAATTATTAATTCATATAACAATGTAGGATTTGTGTGTATTGATAAAGCTCACTAATTTTTGGTCCTCCCTTATTCTGTATTAGTATTTAGCCTCAGGTGCCGCTCCCTTTATCCAATGACTGATCTCGCTGGTAATTGCTGATCCACCCCCTATTCTCTGATCAATCCCTCATTTTCTTCCAATTCCTCCTCTCCCAACCCACATCGTTCTATACCATTTTAAATTTCAACCGCTCTGCTGATCGGAATGCATTTGATCATCGGCGGAGGGATAAATGGGAAGAAAGAGCGCTGAAGGGGACGCGCCGGAGGGGGGGGGGGCTATGTTTGGATGGGATCTTCTCGGATGGTCCCCACTCGTCCTCATTTCCCTTCCATGCTCTTCCATACGGACACCCGCGAATGATCACCAACCAACCGACCGACCAACCAACCGGTTTGAGGCGTCGCTCGCTGTCAGTGGCACCATAATTCCTTATTCCGCATTTTGCTCAGGGCATCGAAAGTTTGTGCAAGTGATCCCCCGGGGGATGAATGGTTATTTCAATCAAATGCAACAGCAGGTGCAATAATGAGCATCACATATTGTTGTTTGTGCACGCATTGCCCCAGCAGCAAATCCGTTTTTGAATAAATGAAAACAGTCAAAAAAGAGACTTTGACAATAAAATGGCATTTGTGAAAATTAACACAATAATTTATATTTGTGTGTTTTCTTTAACTAATTAATGAATTATGATTTTGTTTAATTTTTGAAATAATATCCCTTTAAATTTGTTTGCTTTTAATTTCATTAGACGGATAAAATTTGTACGTTTTCCTAATTTTCCCATCACAGCTTTTCGTGTGCTTCGCTTATACAAATATTGTGCTACTCTTATTTAATGACAAACTTCTTCGGAATTTGCTAGCATTTACTTTTTTTCAATTCTTTTAATATCTCTAATTACGCGCGGACAATTCGACATTCGGCTCGGAAGCAAAGAAAATACGAAAATACCCCCCCCCCCTTCTCCCCTCCCCCCTCGTCGCCTCACTCAACTTATCTCTCTCCCCCATGTCCACTTTTCTTGCCCTCCCCGCTTCTCCCCTCCCCCTAATCCCCGTTTATCTTTCCCCGTTTTTCCTCCCCGTTCCCCTGCGTTTTCTCCACCCCCGCCTATCGGTGTCATCATTATTCTCAGTAGAAGATCATTTCGCGCACTAATTATTTCCGTTGGATTGAAGCCAGCCAATGAAATGAAACAACGGAATGCACGGGAAAATATTCCATTTTTTTTTTGTAAAATTCTTGTAATAATCAAATGTGCACTTTTTGGCTCTCATAAATCTATTTATGGCCAACCGACCGATTGTTTATTTACACTTAAGCAAATACTATTTTTGGACCATTGAAATAAATGACCATTTTTATGTACCATGTAAGAACATTATGCGCCTTTGGTTTTCTCATAAATTTGAGAAATTTAATTTATTATAAATTGAATAGGTAAAAGAACTATTTCAATTGAACGCGTATTTAGAGTCACAAAACAAAGCTTTGGAATCAAGGATAATTATTCGCAATTGTTCAATAGGGAATAACACCTGAGGTTAAGCTAAGGATTAACAAGAATATACCGTGTACCTCTAATAGAAGCCACTCCACTAAAAATTCCCCTCCAATAGAAGCACCGCTCCATTTAAATTTCTCCTCTAATAGAAGTCTAAAGACTGCACAATTTGTGTCGATTAGCAGTTTGACTGACTAAAAATGTTTCGATTTTTGGTCACTTCAAACCATTTAACCACTATTTTTGATTCAATCCAATCCGATCAAATTCAATTCATTCATCCAATTTGAATTGCTTCCATCCATCTCCAAAAGCATTTTCTCCCAAAATGCGTTATTTATTCATCGCTTCCCCCCCCCGTCCGTCCGTCCGTCCATGCCTAACCCAAACCACCAAATCCAAACCCAAACAAACGACGACATTCAAATTTTTGGGAAGGGCCACTCATTCCCCGCTGTGAGAGGAACGGACGGAAAAGCGGCTACTCACTCACTCACTCGCGCATTACTCGCGCACTCACTCACTTTTTTTAGCCGCCGTACTTTTGCCCATCAGCGGCAGAAATTGTCACTGCTGTCTGACCCCTTTAAATTCCATTTGCTTATTTTTTTTTTCGAAAATTCAATGCCTTTTATGCGATATAAAAGCGGCAACATTTATTCATTAAAAGAAATTCGTTGAATTAAACTCCCAAGAAAATTAAATATTATGTAATTTATGGTTTTTTATTATAATGCAAAGCCTTTTAGATAACTTAGAATTTTTTTTTGATTCTCTAATATATATTTTTAATTTTATCGTCTAATGCCAAACAAAAATTGCGTAAGTATTTTTATTTACGAATATTCTTATTTCATTAAATTTTCCTCTCTTTTTAAAAGCACGTGGTTCATTTGGTGGAGCAACTTTTGTCCTTTTTTGCCCCAATTGTTGCCCTTTTGATCAATTCAATGGCTTGTTGCTTATTAGCGACGACTGCTGAAGGCTCTCCTCAATGCAATTTGGGCCTTAAACTTTTTAGTCTCGAAGGTGGAAGGGTAAATTTTTTCAGAAATTTTTTAAAATTTTTTGGTCTATTAACTGTTTTCGTTTTTGTAGGCAATTTGTGCCCCAATAACGCCCTTTCAATGTGTTGAGTCCTGTGAATGGATTAACAGCGATGAGAACAGCGGATGCGAACAAAGGTTGCGCTCATATCGTTCATTCTTCTGCTGGGGATCGCGGGACAAAAATTTGGTCGGGGACAAAAATTTGGTCGGGGATGGCTGTAGAGTTCTAAAAAATATCAGGGATAAAATTTTATAAAAAGTCGAAAAAAAGTAGGAGAAATTTTCCAAAAGCATCGAAAATTTTGACAAATTTATTTAAAGACACCCTAACCCCATGAAGTGCAATCTAAAGACTTCGACAAACAGTGTCGGGGTTCGGGCTGAACCCTAATTCATTCCAAATTTAAATTAACAAATAAAAAACAATTTAACCCTTTTTCACTTTCAGCTCACATTATTCGACCTTTCGCGGAAGACGTACTTTTTTGTCGGGAATTGTTCTGTCGGAGCAAAATTTCTTTGTGCAGTGTTGCGCATCTTTGGCCACATCCGTTGAATTTGGTAGGGCAAAAATTTTAGCGGAATTACTTTATGTTGAACCAAAACAAAATTAAAACCATAATTAAAAATTTTGTGCGGCATTATTTTAAAAAACAAATAATTTTGTGGCATTTGTTTTCATTTTTAGACAGTGACAAGCAACCGTTGTGCCATTGGAGTGAAGAGATTGAAACGGTCGTTGGCCGTCCAAATATGCGATTTGAAAGAGTGCTTGGCCCAATGGAATATTATCGAAGTGATCGACCCCAGTCAATCACATAGCGATGTTTGGGCAGGCACATAGCAAAAATATATAATTTTCGTATTCAACCATTTCTTTATTAGCTTAGTCATACTGTTTTCCTATATTAGAACCCCCTCTATAAAGCCCGTTCTTCACGAATAATAAAGCTCCCCTCTAATATCTTAGAGCACTGGGAGAAGTTAGAAAGCCTCTTTAATAGAGACTCATTTATTTGGGAGACATTTAAAAAATAAAGCCGGGGGTATAATTTAGGGAATATGGTGAACAAGAAAATTAGTATGCCATCGGAAGACAAATAGTAGTCTAAAGGCGATCAAGAACACATAGGATCAGGCTTAACATATGCCGTACATCGAAGAGCCCCAAAAAAAATTAATATAAAAAAAATTTATTTAAGATTTGCGGACAATTCGGTACGGTCGAAGTGCAATAAAAGTGCGTGCCGAAGTGTGCCGCTACTCTTCGGAAAGGGCATTTTGTGAAAGAAATGTGCTGCTACTGTGCATTTAAATACTTTTTTAAATTTAAATATATTACCATTTTATTTAAATGTTAAGAAAATGTCGCGCGACGATTTTCACAAATATTCGCTGCTTTTGCTGCGTCTTCAGAGAACGAGGGAATTTGTGCAGATGAAAAACAATGTTTTGGAGCTGAACAACACTGCTGCTGATGGGTATGAATGAAAATTTGCCCAATTTTGGGGGGAAATTAATGCAAAAATCGAATATTAATTAATTTAAAGTTCTGTTTTTTAAAAAAGTAAATTTAAAATGTTAAGGAATCAGCTTAATGTCGGCTCTTCAGCAACAACAACAGCTGGTGAAGACGACAGAAAAGCACATGAAATTAGTAATCAAAGCAGCGATTTGGTCAGGTTCGGAGTTTTGGTCGCGAAAATGAATGAATTTAAAACAAATTTCAAGGAAAGAAAATCGAGGAGCAATATTTAGAAATCGAACAAAACAAATTGGGCCGTTAAGGGAAGAATTGAAGGCAAATCGAATTAACAGAGGTAAAATTGTGGTCGAAACGCGAAGAAAGTGCAAAATAATCTGCGTCGTTGAAATTAATTTTGAAAAAATTTCAAAAAAATAATTTGTTTACAGACGAACAACCCTTGGTGAATGGCGGCGATGCTGTCGACGAAACATTAAATGGATTAAAAATTGTTGAAGGATTTGGGAGGCGATTTTGGGGTGACAAAGAGGAAATTGGTAAAACAAATTGACATATTCAAATACAATGAAATTTATTTATAATTTTTTTTAAACGCAGTGAAGCCACCGTTAGTTGCGCGTTTTGTAAATGCTTCATCTTCTCCGACGGCAAATACCGGTCCCAAAACAACGACAGAAGCGATGAATAAATTATTGACCGACAATTTGCTAACCAAAATGCCAATGTCAGCAAAAACGCAAGCGACAAGTGTGTAAATGTGTCTTTAGTACCATCCCCAAAAGAATGGGGGGGGGGGGGTCTTTTAGAGGGAATAATATTGTATAATTTATAAATATTTGACCAAATAGAAACCTAAACTATTATTCATTGGCAGATCCCTTTTTCATTGAGCCGTCGTCCGTTGAACGAATGCTTTTCAATGATCCCCGCCAAAGGCAAACAAAGCACAGAGCCCAGAAAAATGTAACTCTCTCAACACATAAAAAGCAAAGTGAACTTTCAATGCCAAAAGCGGAAGTGTAAGTCAAATAATTCATTAATAGGAAGAGCACTTTTTCAAAAAGTTCTATTTTTTAATGTAAAATAATGAATTTACTTAGCCACAGTGTTAACGAAACGAAGCCAATCAGACTGAGACATCATAACCACGAGGCGACCATAGGCCCGCAACATTTGGCTGTACGACGCATTCGATATCCCCCATTTGGGGCTGAAACACCTGGCAATTTACACACACACTTTAAATTTTAAAATAGAAATAAAAATTAAATCATTATCAGTTTTCAGATTTTAATTCCTCGATTTTTGCTTTTTTTAACAAAAATTCTTCCAGCGGTCGCGAGATCGTCCGATTCGCAGCAAATTGGCGGCGGCCCAAGAGGGACACAACGGCGACGCATTTGGCCTATTTTGGCCACAAACACGACAAAGGTATTTTTTGTAAGTTTTTGGCATTATTTAAATAAAATTTTTAAACGAAATTACTATTGAAAGATTATAATTCGTATTAAAATTTATTTCTTCAAGGAATTGGTGCCGGCAAACATTGGACAGAAATGGACAAGCGAAAAGGAACAGCAGCAACTCACTGCTGTTGGAGAACAACAACATTTGCACGCCGTTGGTGAGCAGCAGCAAATTCGAAGCGGAAGTGCAGGAAAAGATTGGCACAATTTGCGCAAAATGAATTCGACGGCACTTTTGGAAGAAGCGAATATTCGGCAACAAAAGGTTTTCAAATTGAATTGTGATAAATATTTGGCAGCAATTGCCAAGTTGAAGTATATTTTAAGTTTTATTTAAATTAAAATTTTTAGCAAAATTTTATAACAATTCGGCCACTCTTTCCGACCAGCCAAAGAAGCCATTCTCCTCCAAATCATCGACATGAATTGCGTATCAAAAAATTGAGCCAAAATCCATCAAATGAAATTCAAACAAATTTGGCACTAAAATATTTAACTAATGAAAATGAAGAACAACAGCAGGTGAATGAATGAATGAATACTTAATCTACAATGTATTGTAATAAAAGCATATAAATGAAAGAATAATATAAATTTTACCTAAATTTTAAATTTAAAACAAATCCCTTATTAGAATTTACTTTCGATGGCCAGCAGAAGTGCCTCTGGTGCTGGTGGGTCATTTGCTTCTGCTGAACCGCTAGATGAAGTTGGCAAACCGTTCCCAACATTGTCTTCCGCCTTACCGAGGATTTTGCCACAAATTTCAACGCATCCGCTGGAAAAGGCTCCACAATTTAAGGCATTTAATTTGAAAGAGGCGAAAAAAAATCCACTGAATAAAATGAAAATTTATATATATGTTGCACCCGATATTGAAAATCACCCGATTCTGAATCGGGTACCCGATATTGAACGAACATTGGTGAGTCTTGACAAATATGGCCTAAGACATCTGAAACCCGAAACTAAGTACGGGATGCGGTTCTACAGCGTATTTCGAACAATTCTATAAATTTTTAGGTTTCTATGTTCATATGAACATGTTCGAAACATCGAACAAACATTTAAGCTGCTACTAAATCTCGATAAAGTTTGTTGGATGTTCTTGACATGTTCGGATAAACATTGAAGCGGAAATTTTACAGACTTGTTCGAAATTCAGTAAAGAATCATTTCCCGAAAATGGTTCTGGTATTCAGGCCTTTTTAACCCCGTGTTTGGCAATGTTTGTCAGAACTCACTAATGTTCGTTCAAAATCGGGTACCCGCGACGTTTTGGTTCAATATCGGGTACCCGATTCAGAATCGGGTGATTTTCAATATCGGGTGCAACATATAAGTATATGTACATTTTACAAAATAATTGAAAAGATATGATGACAATGCTAATCGCATTTTGATATTATCGGACGATTGATTGATTTATTGATTGATCAGGCAAAATAATACATTTCAGTTCATTTCGCTTATGGAGAAGCCACCTAAATCAACAGCAACAGTTGCTCGACAGTTGAGCGGCACAACAATTGAAGGTGGTCGTGCCGTGGAAAATGGCACTCCGTCGAAGTCGGCGGCGGGGGAACGGCTTTTGGAGTGTTGCCAGCGGCAGTCGGCCGGCTGCCGTGCCATTTGCACGAATGACGTGACCAAGGAGCAGGCGAGCAACGGCGTGAAAAGAACAAAATGAAAATTGGGCTTTCCTTATTATTTTCGTAAAAAAAGAAAGCATTGGCATGGCTTTTTGACTGAAAAAAACTCTGCTTTTGATTTACCATTCCCTCCTTTTCGAGGAATTTTCTTAAAAAAACATTTGCTTGTTGTTTTTAAATTGTTACATTTAATCGGAATTAAACCCCAACCCGACGACAGTTAATGCCAAAATTCAGGTCAAAAAAGTGATGGTTTCCGGCCAATGTCCGCCGGTCACAATGACGGGGTATGTATTGTATTAATAATGATAATAATAATATTACCTAATTAAGCGCCTTTATGCAATTAATTAATCTTTTTAGCGTTATTCAATGCTTTCCCCGCTTTTACAACATTTCGACGGTCAGCAAATGTTGCGCACAGCAAAACAAATTTGGCGAAAACGGTGCCATTTCGATTCTTCAGCAGGCAAAAATGCAAAATTTGCCATTGCAATGTTTGAGGTGATATGAATAAATATTATTGTAAATAATTAACATTCCTTGAGTACATATACATTTACATAATCGAAAATTCATGATAAAATTAAAGGTAATACTTATTTTTTTAATTTGAGTTTATGCGCGCCAAATTTGCATTTGACATTTGCCCATTTGGCATGCGTCGATCACATTGAGCACATTTTGCACTGTTATCGACAGCTTTTGGAGGAGGACAACGGCGACAGTGAGCAGCGACGGCGCATTCAGCAGCAGAAAACGACGACGACAAGCAGCAGCACCAATCATTTGTTGTCTTTATCGCCATTTTCATAACAAAATCATTTTTTATTTTAAATAAAATCTAATTTTTTGAAAAAAATAAAGCTAAACATATGAAATGCTTTAACATTTAGATAGTCTTTTAGTATTGAATATTTTGGTGTAAGATAAAAATGACCATGACACCATCCTTAGGAATTCTTTTCTACAATATATGATATTGTATAAAGTGAATAAGTCTTGCACCTCAAAAGATAAAGTAATAATTCGAAAATTAATATTACCCATTTGTTACGACATTACACATCACTCGAGGTCAAAAAAAATGGTTCTTTATGCCTTAGGCAGACTCACCAATTAAAAAAATAAACAACATTATATATATTACACATTAATGTGCCGTTGCTGTTGGTCCCCTCCCTCATATTCACTATCCAACGACACACTTCTTTCCACTCTTCGCCACACACGAAGACAAGCCTGCTTTCTTTTGATGATTCGAAAAATGCCGAATTGACCCCCCACCCCCCGTGAAGGGTTTCTAATATACTTTTCTGGCTAATTGTTTTGCCTCGTCCATATCCTGGCTGTGGTCCGTCCATCCATGCTCACGGCCATCAAGCATTCCTCGGCCTTTTTGTCGCCAAATTGGCATACAGTTGGTCTTGGGTGTAGCTTTCCCGAGTTATTGTCTTGGTATAGCCAAGGCAATGGTATTCCGGTGCTGGCCGGATCGGATCGTACACTTAAAAATGAAAAAAAAATTCTCATTTCCTCCCAACGTTGAAACGAATTGTTCCCGTTTTTTAAGGAGTGGAGGGGCATGAGATGCAGAGGAAAGTTTGCGGTTCCCCGTTCGAGTTTTCTGCGCATTATTTGCGCTTTCCTTGCTATTCGGGCGGCATTGGTACGTGTAAATACCATCGTTTTATTTACACTATCTGTAATAGCTACAAAATTTTTATTTTTTTTTGTCTGGTCAAATTGATGCATTTATTCGTTATCATGTCTTTATATAGTATTTTTGCTTTTACCAAATATTTTTGCGTTTATACTGATTTTCGGCTGAAAAAATTCTGAATTTGATTTACCATTCTCCTTTTTTGGGGAATTTTTTAGAAAACATTTGCCTATTCTTTTCAAAAAGTTACATTTCATCGGAATTAAACTCCAACCCGTCGACTTTAATCATCAAAATTCAGTTCAAAAAAGTTATAGTTTCCGGCCAATGTTTGCCTGTCACAATGATTGTTATTATTAATCGTCTGGACAAAATTATTTACGCACTAATTTAAGAAAAACATCTTGTCATTCATTTTTCCAATAATTCGATTATATTGAAAAATATTAATCTATTTAAAATAATTATGTTTACAATTATTGCAGCAATTATGCCAATGCTCGTTTTAGTTACAGGCATAGAGGAGGAACGGAGTAAGAGCGAATTTACATATGCGTATTGGGTAGGATTGGCCTCAAATCCGAGGTCCCCGCCAGGGTTGCCGCGGGTCGAGAAAAATATCGGGTCGGGTCGGGTCGGCCGAAAAAAGTTCGGGTCGGGTTTTGGGTTAGCAAAAAAATCGGGCCGAATTCCGGGTCGGGTCGGCCGAAAAAAGTTCGGGTCGGGTTTCGGGTTAGCAAAAATATCGGGTCGGGTTTCGAGTCGGGTCGGCTGAAAAAGCTCGGGTCGGGTTTTGGGTCGCCAAAAAGACCTGGTTTCGGGTCACGGGTTTCGGGTAACCCGCGGCAACGCTGGTCCCCGCTTTTGACTTTTATGTAATCTGATCAAACATTGGACACAATATCTATGATTTTTCAAAAAATTTAAATAATTCTAAAATTCAAATAAATCACAAAATGAGTCAGACAGGAAGCATAAAGGCAACAAAGCCAAGTATCTGATCAGATTCCCTTTGAAATCCTCTAAATAAGTACTGACATTCCCTCCCCGACCCTTAAGTCGAGAATTTCGACTTAATAATGCGATTTTAGTGTTTCCGAGTAAACCGCCAATAAAAAATTACGGTAATTTAAATAAGCAAATGGAAGAAGTTGGCTATCTGTACTCAATTGGCGAAGACGAAAGGGTAAGAGGTAATTTAAATAAGCAAATGGAAGAAGTTGGCTATCTGTACTCAATTGGCGAAGACGAAAGGGTAAGAAAACCAACCATTATTTGTTTTTAAGTACCATTTTTGCTAAAACTAAAGAAAACATTGGACGAAGAAATGTTTGAAGCGGTTGAGCATG
>JAKKIK010001089.1:0-19460 GCA_024500135.1 Heterodera carotae | reverse complement strand
AAAACCCCAACCCCTTTCCCAACCCCCAACACAGGCCCTAAACAAGGGATAGGAAAAAATTTCCTTTTCCCCCCGAAAAAAAAAAAATCCCCATTCCCCCCCCCCCCCCCCCTCCGAAACCAAAAATTTGCCGATTCCCCTCCCCTCCCCCCCTCCCCGAAATTTTTTTCTGGTTAGTTTGGCGCTGTAAATGATTAATTAGCAAAAATATTCCGAATTCTTCTTTGCCTACCACATTGGTGTTGATGCTTACTGTTCATCGTTGTGTTGCCGTTTTTGCTGAGAACTGCAGCACTTATCGGCTCGTCGAGCGGCACCGAATTGGAAAATTGGAGGCCTCTCTTCACCAACAACACTTGCCGATGGAGGGGCTCTGATGGGCGGGAGGGTAATTTATCAATGCATGAATTCAATTTAATCGACAAATTGAGAAAAAATATGTGCAAAAACAAAAAAAATTTAAATAATATTTTATATAAAATATTCCTAAACTCGTTTAATTAGGCAAAATTTGTAAAAAATGTTTAGAAACTGGAGTAAACAATTAAAATTTAAAAGGACTACTTAGATATACGACCAAATTTAAAAAAAAAAATGAAACAAGAGTACCATTGCAAAAGCAGTATTTTACGTAAGAAAACAAGCCTTGAATTAATATAATACGAAATTTTGAATATAAACTCTCACTTTTTGGCATGCCACCAATGCCGACGGCGACGGACTGGCGCCGTTTGGCGAGTATTTGAATTCTGCTGCCAACCGCAAACATCGGCTTTTAGTTCCTGTCAAAAAATTTGCCTTATACTAGTAAATTAAATTTAAAAATGGCATATATAAAATTAGGGACAGAAACATTCGATTCATTGATTTGAATGGACACTTAAACAGCAAAGCGGGATTAGCGTTTGCACAAAAAGAGGCCAAAAAAGAACGGAAGTGAAAGTCACGGAAGAAGCACTTCCTTCCTTGGCCAATTTAAATTGACAATTTATAAAAAGTTATAGATGAAAAATTAAAGTAGGATTGAATTTCAGTATAAGTTATTTAATTAAATTAGATTAATTAAGCGGTTAATTTTATTTAAATAATAATTCAATAAGCGACTATTTTCAAAAAATATATTTGTCGTTTATTGCTGCACACATCAAAAAATTATAATATATTATTTTGTGCATATCCCGTCCCAAACAATTCCACACCCGGCGTGTCTTCTGTTATTGGAGCAAAAGTGAAAATCCATCCTGACCCCTCGGATTTGCCCCCAGGCGCCAATTAAATCCTGCTGTGTGTTGTAGTGGTGGTTGCCTCCTCTGGGCATACTTATGGCAAAAGTTCCATGTTTGTTAAGGCAAGGACATTGTATCAAAAGTTTTAGCCGAACAAATATT
The DNA here is from genome assembly GCA_024500135.1 of Heterodera carotae. Taxonomy (NCBI): domain Eukaryota; kingdom Metazoa; phylum Nematoda; class Chromadorea; order Rhabditida; family Heteroderidae; genus Heterodera; species Heterodera carotae. The sequence goes on along the minus strand of JAKKIK010001089.1, from coordinate 18,072 downwards.
ATGGTGTAGGGTTGTGCAATATGTTAATCCAGTTGACACCATGAATGGGTTATATTATGACATCTGCTTAGATTACCCGGAATATGGAGAAATCCCTCTCGTTCCATGCTCATTAAATTTGGTCGCTGTCTAAAGCAATTAGAGGATGAAGTTCAAAAATATGCGCCTAATTTGGAAATTATGCTAATGGATAATGAGGCCCAAAGAAGAAGGATATGTAAAAAGAAACTTGAAATTCATCAAATTTAGTATGATGTGTTGCACCCGAAATTTTAAAATCACCCGCTTCTGAATCAGGTGTACTGATATTGAATCAACTTCAAAATTTTCAACTAAATTCTTGAAACTTGATTACATTCGAAAGCTCTAGAGTCTAGATATCTAAAATCTATGGGTAAACAGTCCATATGTAGTGATCATATGGTTTTTAAGTAAGTTAATCTTTCTTACCAATTTATTTGGCTGTCAAATAAAAAATTATTTGAAAATTTTGAAGTTGGTTTAATATCGGGTATCCGGTTCACAATAGGATGATTTTCAAAATCGGGTGCAACAGATATGTTCGGAATATCGAAATATAGAATAAATGAAGAAAATAATTTTCAGCTTGGCTTGGAGCTTCTTGACAGTAGTGTGTTGGAGACATTGAAATTTGCGTATAAAACATATCTATTGGCATCCGCTGGATAGATTTTTTTTATAATTATTAAAAACAGTTTGATTAATTTTCCCCGGTATTCTGTCTCGTAATCAATGTTTGTAATTATTATTTTAGAAATACTGTATTCTTTTTTAATCGCATTATATTTGACGACAATTTTTTGGCGAATTTATGTGTCACTGTTTGCGCACTTAAATTAGTGTGACGTGATATACATTTACAAAATGATGTTGATGTGGCGGTATAAAGGTGTTCACCAAATCATCGCACTCCGCCTTCTTAAGTGCTACAAAAACAGCAGCCAATTAACATCTTTTAAAATAAACTCTACTTCGAATAACAATTTATTGTGGCAGAAAAAAAAATCTTAAAAGTATCATTTTTCTATGGTTTTTTTTTTTGTGTTTATTCTTTAATTCGAATTTTATGGAGTGTATACATAATTAAAACTATTAGCATAATGGCAAAAAATAACCATAACGACAACGCACTACCGCAAGAATTGTTGCATTTTTTGGAAACCAATTTTTCACCAAAGCTTCTTGAAATCGCACTCAGAATTTACAAGGTAATTCTATTCAATTAAAATTATTTTTTAATTTAAATATTTTCATTAATTCGCAATCCGATTTCATACATCCATTATTATTTTTGGAAACTGACATGATTTTTGATCGGTGATTGTGAGACTCACAGTGAAATTCGATCTTCAAAAAGTTCAAAATAGAAATGTTGAGCTTTCATTCACCTTCAGGTTTTTTTTTGTGTACTCAGACCCCGAAAAGAAAATAAATTTGATTTTTGCAATTTTATTTCAAAAAATTGTCATCACTTCCGATTCATTCGAAATAATTGTGCCAGCAGATGGAACAAATGCAATAAATTATGTCTAGGAGATCAAAATGATGACAATAACATATGGTCCCAAAAGATCCATGAGAATAGTACCAAAAAGCCCATAAATTTCATCTTGTGGATTGAATCTTCTACTGGAAACATATTTAAGTTGTGACAGGTGGCTAGGCCTGCTGCTACACAGTTATACCCTCGGGCAATGATCATCAATCATTCCGATTGAAATTCGTGCACATAAATACCAGTCCAATATAAGATAACTTTACTTAATATACTTAAATGAATTACAAATATTTAAGAAATTTAAAAAAAAACTAAAAAATTAAAGCCGATGGTCGTCGACCCGAAATTAAAAGGCATTGGCAAGGATCGAGGAATTCGTATATGGCGCATAAATGTTGGGCAAATTCATAAATAATATTCATTTAAATTTCAAATTCAGAAATTTACTCTTGAAGATGTTCCCGCGGAGCAGTACGGAAATTTTTATAGCGGAGATTCATACATAATATTGAACGTAGGTAAATAATTTAATAATAATCTTCTTTTTATTTATTTTAAAGACTAAAAATGTTGGCGAAATTGCGGGATTTGATGTCCATTTTTGGCTTGGTAAACAAACATCCCAAGTAAGTGAATATATGTATGCCAAAAAAATAAATAGCTCGGATGAGTATCTAATCTAGCTAGTCACCACAGGATGAAATGGGCACTGCTGCCATCAAAACAGTAGAGTTGGACGACTCGCTTAACGGACTGCCTGTCCAGTACAGGGAGGTTCGCAGTTTGCACAAAAAAAAGAGGAGCAAAGAATAAAATTCCAGGTCCAAGACCATGAGAGCTCACTGTTTCTCAGCTATTTCAAGGACGGCATAAAGTGAGAGCAGCAATGAAAAAATAGAGAAAAAGGTACCCTCCTCTTTTGCGCCTCCACATTGCGCAAAATTTTGTCTGCTTTAGCCAGAGTAGCTCTGTTTCCAGACTGAACCATGAAGAGGTTAAAGACTTTCAGTACAGCCAACCATAACACATGCACAATACAGTAAATTTGGTCACTTCTATAATGTTAACTATTAGTTTTTCTTGTTTTTATTTTTAAACATTGAGTATGGACTAAAACTCTGCTACCTCCTCGTGGTTCAGTCTAGAAACAGAGTTAACTTTTGACTTTTTTATTTGTTAAGAAATACTAAATCAACTCTGGCTAAACAGACAAATAATTTGGCGCAAGTGTTGCAGAGCGCAACTGTGGGAGGAGCAAGTGTATAGAAGGGGCAGTTCACATTTCAAGAAGTAAAAATCAAAAAAATTTTCCTATGAATGTGCCAAAAATACTTCCTTTTTCTGTAAATGGTTATAATAAATTTTGTACATTGTTTTAGTTTTAGAAAAAAATCTAAATTGCCAGGTACCTCGAAGGGGGTGCCGAGTCCGGCTTCCGTCATGTTCTTCCCCCCTATCAAAGTTGGGCTCCAAAACTGTTCCATTGTAAAGGAAAGCGCAATGTCCGTTGCACGCAAGTGAAGATGTTTTTTAAGATTGATTTATTTAAAATATTCTGCCAAGGTTAAATGCATCAAAGAAAGCTTGAATTTGGGCGATGTTTTTATTTTGGACATTGGATTAAACTTGTATGTGTGGATGCCGCCAATGAGCGGCCGTTTAGAACGTATCAAGGGCATGAATGTGAGAAATTATGGAATAAAACTAATTCAAATTAAAAATAATTGTAATTAACGATTTTTTTTTGATTATTTTAGCAAGCAAAGAGCATTCGTGACAAGGAGAGGACAGGTCGTCCAAAAATTCATGTTCTCGGTGAATTTATGAAAAAATTATTTTTAAACATAACTAAATTTTTAAATTTACAGACCAGGACTGGAACAGTAACGAAGAATTTTGGCGACATTTTGGTGGCAAACAAATGGTCGAATGGATTAAAGTACCAAAGGCTGGTGGGGACGATGAGGACTATTGGCGCGAGAATCGGGAAAACATAAGCCTGTGGAGGTACATTTTTTGAAAATCATACATATTAAATTAATATTGAAGCAAGTTAGGCATTATCCTTTAAATGAGTTTTTGTTTAAAATATTCGGTTTAAATTAAGGGTGTCGGATGCCAGTGGTAAAATGGAAATAAACAAACTGTGCCAGGGAGGTTTGAATGCAGCCGACTTGGACTCGAAAGTATGTATGCCTATTCCGTAGATAATTATGCGAACTTCAATTTTAGGATGCCTTCATTGTGGACTCAGTTAGTGGCGGTTTGTTCGTGTGGGTGGGAAAAGCATGTACGATGGACGAACGTCGCAAAGCAATGGATTGGGGCCAACAGTATTTACAACAGCAGGCATTATTTCTAGTGCTTCACCCGAAATTTCGGGTTTTTTGGCTTTCGGTTTCGGGTTGCGAGTTTCGGGTTCCCCGTAAGTAAAAACACACCCCTAAAATGACTGAGTTTTTGGCCAAAATTATTCAATTAATATTTGGATTTTAGTCGACAGAAAGCCTATTTTTGTGTTTCCTATTTAATTTATTTTTTGTGGTATCACTTTTCTTGATTCCTTAGCTTAGTGGTTAGTGCTCCAGGATCCAATTGAATCTTCAATATCTTCTTTTTCCCAAAAAGTCATTTGCAAGGCTGGCAATTTTATGGAAATATATATTTTTTCAAATCGAAAAATGCACCTCTATGAATCGAATATTCATTTTATAAGTGCACCCCTAATGGCCATTTTTTGCCAGCTCTAGTCTTTTTTTTTTTGTTGCTAATTTTCCTTAAGAAAAGTCGCTTAAATTTTTAAAATTTTCACGGTGGCGCCTATCGGCACCGCCGGGCCTCTTTTTTACAGGGTTTTTTTTTTAAAGAATAGTAATAATTAGGAGAAAATTTTCAGCTTTCGGTTCCGGTTTTTTCGGGTTTTTTGGCTTTCGCTTTCGGTGAAGCATTAATTATTTGTATACTATTTTATTAAATTAATCTCGTTTTAATATTTAGAAACGTCCACCAAAAACACAAATTGTTCGTGTGCTGGAGGGTGCAGAACCAGAATATTTTACACAATGGTTAGGAGAGTTTAACTTTTAATTAACAAATTAGTAATTGAAAAAATCGTATTTTTATAATTCATTCTTTTAATTTATGTTCAACAATTGGAACACAAAAAGACGCACAGTGGAGTTTAAGCCGAAGCTGTACCAATGTTCTGATGAGACTGGAAAACTTAGAGTGGAGGAAATTGCCAACTTTTACCAAGAAGTAATATTGGGCTACCTGTCCAGTCAGCATTTCCTTACACGTCAATATTATACATAAGAGCACCTGATAAATGATATCTTTTAGGATTTGGACGGGGACGATGTGATGATTTTAGACGCGTTGAACACCATTTACGTGTGGATTGGAAGTGGGGCAAACAACCAGGAAAGGGACACGGCAAAAGTGACGGCAAAGGTTAAAAAAAATTGATTTTTCCAACGAATGGACCCTTAATTTAGAAATATCTGGAAACCGATGCCGTACCAAGGCACAAGAAAGCAAGCATTGAGGTGATTTGGCAAGGACAAGAACCGCCGACCTTCAAAAAGATGTTCCCTAGTTGGGACGACAAATTATTTGCCAATGTAAGATTAAGTTATTTTAAGTGAAAAAAGCCGCCTATTTACATAAATTTCAGCAATCCAGAAGCTATGAGAACATGCGCAAATTGCTTTTCAAATGAGAACAGGAATGGGAATTATGAACTTATTTTAATGACTGATTACATTTTCGGTGCCCAAAGGACGATAGCATGTAAACAAAAATTTATGCATTGGTTGGAATAATAAAACAAAATTTGTTAAGTCATAAAGCAGGAACAGTTAAGCAAAAATAATTTGTAAGTTACGCGGAATTATCTGCGCAAATTTGTAACAATTCACTTCTAAAAGTGTGAGATTTCAGTAAAAATCAGACAAGTATGATCAGCCTTTTGGTTTGGTTAGGCGATTTGGAGAAATTTTCACATAACTGATGAGGTGATAAACCCGTGTAATTAAGGTTAAATTATTTACGTCTCTCTTGAAATGGAACGTGTGAGTAGACAAAACATTCAAAAATTAAATGGTAAACGAAAACCAATGCTATTATTCTATGTAAAGCATAAAGAAGAGGGGAGATCCAAAACATGAAAGAAAAAAAACTTACCTTAAATTAACAAAAGAATTTTGATCAGCAAAGAGATGTGAAGGATGAAGAGACATATGGCTGAAATAAGACAAAATGATCAAACAAATTGTAAGACAAGTTTTTTTAGGCAGATGACTTTTTGGTTTTCAATCAAAAAGACATATTATGCAGGGTAACAAAATGAAATGAAATTCTTTGATCAAAGGGAGTCAAATGTTTTGTTGTCCAGTTTGTTTTTGGCATGCAGAGCATAATTGTTGCGTTAATCCTATAAGAATTCAAAAGCATTAATCCAGGTTACCATTAGACGTAACATTTATCAACCACCCATGAAAGTATTTAAAATTCGTCGCTCCAATTACCTCTATGAAAAAAAGATCAGAAGCGTGTATAAATGATGTCATAGGGGGAAAAAAGACAAAACCCAAAAGAGGGCAAATTTTGTTACAACCCAATATTTCTTGCTTCGAAGATGTGTAAAAGATGTCGCTGTCCTATACTTTCTCGTGTTGCTCCTGCTCCTCCTTCCCAACATCATTCGTTATGTCGATGCCGTTGTTGCTGCTGGTGATGCCGACTACAATGGCGGCAGTTGTTTCTTCCGCTGTCGCTGATACATTGTCGCGCAACCGACGGCGACTGCTGCTGGTGATGTTAGCGCCGCCGAACAACAGGTGTTGTTGCCGTCGCCTTTTTTTCAATGTAGCCGATGACTTGGCATCATCGTCAGCACCGTTGACGCTCTTAAAACAAATTATTAGCCGGAAAAAGAAACCGGTGGGAATGTAGGAGGCGGCGGGGCAACCGGCGGTGTGAAATGTAGCGCACTCGGCGTTCTGGGTACTTACCACAGCAACTGCTGCTGCTCCTTCAGTATTGCAAACCATGTTCATGCGCAGAAAAAATCGCCTACGATTGACGGGCGGTCCTTAGATATAATATAATATTAATATAATTTAACACATATTATGGGTGGTACGTCAAAAGACAAAAACGGTCAAAATCCCTAATGAAATAAGTTATAAATCGAACTTAATCACAACAAATCCATTAACTTGAGTTAGGCATTTTGACCGTTAAGGATTTTGATTGTTTTTGCCTTATTAGGTATTTTGTCCATTAGGATCTTAACAAAAAATCGAATGCCAATTCATGCCCGCCCCTATATCAAATGCTAGATTGGTACTTGTGGGTTATGTGTCAACAAAAAAAAAGAATTTAATTTTGTAAAAAAATTAGTTCTAGGCGTTTTTTGGGTCGCAGAACCCGAATATGAGCTCCATTCTAACAAATTCCGAACCCCGGACCCGAATTCGAACCAATTTTGAAATTTTGATTTTCAATTTAATTTAATTCCTAATTGTATCAGCAATGATATTAAAGAAATGTCAGTTTGGCGGCATATAGTCTATGTGCCACTCTGCTCCTTGTTTCGGCGCTTGGCCGAACGCCACAATCGCTCGATGTTTTGAGTATGGGCACCGGTTTGGGGGTCGACGAAGTTCAAACGATGATTTACTCGCAAATGCTGAAACTGTCCACCAGCGGCAATCTGTGAACTTGCTGACAAACCAAACAGCATAAAGAAGGACAACGGCAATATATATAATTAAATTGAAAATCAAAATTTCAAAAGCTCAAAATTTGTTCGAATTCGGGTCCGGGGTTCGGAATTTGTTAGAATGGAGCTCATATTCGGATTCTGCGATCCAAAAAACGCCTAGAACTAATTCTTTTACAAAATTAAATTCTTTTTTTTTTTTTGTTGACACATAACCCACAAGTACCGCTAGGATTTTGTCGAAGGCGCCATTATGGGGTGCACCTATTTATAGATGCGAAAGCAAATTTTCAAATAATTAGTGGCGAGAGTAGAGCGGGTGGCACCATCACAAATTTACCACAAAAACTGAGTAGAACCGGCAAAAGAATGAGCCCATGGGCGGCACCGATCAAAACAATATTCAAATACATGCGGAAATAATAAATTTTGAAGACTTGCGAATGGGCAAAGGCGAGCACAAACTAAGTGTGATGACGAATATGTATTTAAAATTAATTTTTAGTATGTCATTTTTGACACCGAGAAAGCTTGACAGCTGAAAATTCTATTAAAAGCAAAGGCTTATTTAAGCAGTGTATGGGTGTCAATAGCCTTGGTGGCAGACTGAGGATATCCCCGCAGCTCACAATGCCGCCCAGTTTTGTGATTGTTATGCCGCTGAGCACAGAGCAGCCAACCCGGCATAATGCTTCTGTCGCACGCTCCACCCGTGTTGTGCATGTGCTGAGTGCAAAGGCACGTACAATATGTGCACAGAACTCCACCGAAATGCCAACGGACTGAGAAATAAAAATAATATACTGAAAAATATAAAAATATTATCGGTCATAATTATCTTCCGTTTTTCTTCAGCCATGTGTAAATCATATTAATACATTCATTCTCACATTCTAAATCTGTTATTCTATCTATTTTCATGCTTTTATGTAAATCTTTTATAAATCAAATAGATTGAGGCAACTTAACAATTCAATTTTAGCTCAATTTTTAAGTCATGTGTCATTGTGAATAAATGTCCTAGCCCATTTACCATGACAAGGTTGACGACAGAAATAGCTTAATATAAGGTTAAGAAAAAAAAAATTATATTGAATCTAAAAAATCTTAAATTACCATTGAAATCGATGCCCCAGAACCACATAGAGCCGACCACATTCAGCAAAATAAGCATGATCACCACAACGATTATGAACGCTGACCATGGGTCCATGCCGAGCAGCACCGTTGTAACACAGAAAATACAGGCCAACGAGAGAAGAATCTTAAACAGACAAATTATTTTCTTTTGTATGACATTTTGCTTTGCCTGTAAAATTGCTGTGCGTACAATGCCCCTGTACTGCTCATAGAACACATAGAACGGACTGTAAGGAAACACGTCCACCTTTGGTTTGTCCAACGCATTTAGTACACGGTTGATGTCATGCGTGATATTTTCAGCAATCAGTTGTGCACTTTCCATTGCCTAGGGCGCAAATTTTCATGTTTAAACTATACGACTCCCGATGCATTTTGTGTGTATGTCTATAGTACAATACGTGAAAATAAAAGAAGTTTTATAACCTACGACCAAAACGAATGAATTATTCAGTCACATATAGCCACCTTGATAAAATCTTCTGGCTTGCGTAATTTTGTGTGATAAGCCATAAAATGTGAAGCGAACACTCGTCTATGATTTCCAGTGTAGCTCAGGTGCAGTGCCGAGGAGTAAGCGGCATGGCCACTTGAAAAATGTCAAAAAAAAATTTTTTAGGAAAGGCTAGAAGATGTAATATAATAATGCTGATGTAACGTATATTTTAACAAATAATCGGCATACGCTCTAGGACAGCTTCTAGATGGATTCTGCTCAAGAAAATTGGGCAAATAATCATAAAAACGTGAGGAGTTTGGTTCGCCATGCGCCATAGAGACGGTGCACGGGCGGCAGGCGACAGCCGCAAAATTTTCTAGAGAGAAGATTAAATTTATGGGAGATTAAAGATTTACACAAAAATAAACTACGTATAACTAACCAGTTGTTTGACAAAATGTCATGTTGTTATTATACTCTCTGCAACACATACTCGTCACCGGACGTAACCAGTCAATGTAGTCGTCCACCCAATTTTGTGCCGGATGAGCAATATAAGAACTAAAAAAAAATAAATATACAAAATAGTATAATTGAAACTATTGATATTCCTCACTGCTTGTTTCATAATTTCCCACCACTGGCCCTTAGAAATATTCGGAATTCGAATCACCGATTTTATAAATTTGATGTTTATTCGAAATTTTTATGCGATTAGAAGAATAAAACAACAGACAAGCGATCTGACAACTTAACAAAAAGTTTCGATTTATAAAATAAGAAAGTTAGAACAAGTAGGAATAACGAATTAAGTCATAACATTTTTGTAGTCTCTAACCGCTTACTTTTGCTTTAACACAATGTCAGTGAGTTTTTCGGAACACCAAGTTAAAAAGCCCATAACTGACCGCTCCGGAAATTTTGCTGCTCGTGCAATTTGAGATCCCAACGAATTTGAAGAACACCCGCTGTAGGAACATATCTACGAGAATTAAGGAAAATAGAATTTTTAAATTTGTGCCTCACCTGTTTCCTTTGCGGAGATCCGTGATAATCAAAGTCGCCCCGAAGCACAAAATACACGGGCGGCCCAACAGACAAATAACGCTCCATGTTGACAAAGTGGCGGTACACGTAAGAATCCTTAGGGTTTTTTTTAGAGAATTAGTAACAGAGAACTTATCAATAACTGTCAGTACCTCAGGCACTGCTATTTTTGGATCAAGTCCGGCACTGATGCGATTCATCACAGCGGAAGATAGTGCTAGCCAGAGCGAAAAAAGAAGAATCTTCGAAAAAATAAAAAAATAAGTTATTTTTCCAGAATTGTAGTTTGTAATACTACATCATTTTAAATAAGATATTTATTGACTTTTCTCCGACCCAGCAGACAGACTCTTTAGCAATTATAGATTTGAAAATTTCAAAAAGCATTTCTAGGGGTGCCTTTTTGGAAAGGATCTTTTCTCCAGCAAAAAAAAGCAAAATAAACAAATTTTGATCAATTTTATTACAGTTCGTTTAAATCTTAAAATTTCCGCGTAATCCTCAGCGTTTTTGGCCTGGTTTTCCTTAAAAACAGAAAATTTTCCAAACGGCCCTGTCCTACACACTAACGAATTTAATAACATCCCTATGTTTTACCACAGCGCATCGCACAAATTTGTTGAGTAACGCAGGCGCATATAAGTCGCGCATCCAACGCTCAATCCGACTTTCCGTGTCAGTAGGCTGAAATGGTACTGGCGGCACACAGTGACCACACAGTTCGAGATGGCCAGACTGAAATATTTCTAAAATTTATTTTAAAAAATCCTCACATGCCTCTTGGCGTTGAATGTCCCAAATAAACACAGCCAAGAAGCAGGTGATTTGAAGCACAAAATTGAGTAAAATTGCGACCGAAGCGTACAGTGAAAACATTTGAACTGCTGGCATTGATGAAAGGGCACCTACAAATAAAAAAGGACATTATTATCTAATTAGAAATTATAAGAAACTGATTGCTTATTAATAATAGATTTCAGCCAGCCAGCCAAGTCTATTACTCTAATTTCTCACCCAAACTGAAGCATAAACATTCGGAGAGACTGGACAGCATCATAGACGGTATTACATCAGCACAAATTTGCGCCATTCGATCAGGCAACGGTCGACCAATGTCATTGGCGAGACGCTTAAAAAAAGGTAGCATGTAGTCAAAATGAGCAGACCAAAACTAATTTTTTTTAATTGGCACAATAATCACTTGGTATGAATGAACAAGAATAAAAATGTTGTCAACGCCAACTGCTAACACCAAAAAGGGCTCAACCTCCAGAATGATCAACGTCTGGAAAAACCAATTATATAGTTAGGCAATCAAGTATCACGATACAGCTTTATAATTACAGCCTTTCTTTTTTGAGAGTGTAACACTTAGAAATGGATTTTACTGCATCGCCAAATGTGTTTTCTTATATTTATAAGTATCCGTAAAACTAGTTTTCCGAGTCCGAAAAGACGGAGCAGGAAGCCGGCGGCGTTTTTGAGTGGACCGCGAAAAGGATAATTTCTGACATTTTGTGATTACCCGAATAGTTACATTAAAATTCAAAAGAGCGAGATAGAAAAAGTCCGATTACAGGAAACGAAGGATTTGAGCCCGGTAGGATATGTAAAGTGGTTAGAAATTCAAATAATGACAAAAACAAAATTCATTTTGCAAATCCATAAAATGGGAATCAATAAGAGAATTCTTGTTAATATTCGTTGATTATACGAATTAAAATTTTACCGCAGGCATTTTGAATAGCGCAAATAATCCAATTGAACTGGATACCGATAACACACAACCGATGATGCCGCAGATGCCTAGCGTGAACTTGGAGTGCACAAACACTGAATGCCGTAGGTTCGGTGTGTTTGCGTACTGGCCCAACGCGACCGCCACGTAGATGAACATGAACCTAGAAAAATATAAAATAAAGAAAGGAAAATGTTTGTCGATATAAGGTTAAGACTCATTTGCAAGACTAAAAAATGAAGGTCAGACTCCGAAAAAACAACAAAATTTAAGCAGCGAAAAAGAGAATTTAAATCTGTACGTACGAGTAAGAGAGGAATACGGTGAATGCGTCCGCATTAGACTGCCGCGAAATTTCATCCTCTAACGACCTTTCGGCTATGAAGGACACTGTAAATAGGCTAGAATTGTACGAATGCATCAGTGAGATGAAAGCGCGTTCCCATGCGAGTGACCATGCGTTTCGGTTGCTGAAAAATAAAACAAGATCTATGTAGTTAGTTGTTAAAATAATTAATATGTAAGTCCCTGACAAAGGAACAGTTCGTCATCCTTTTTTTCCCCTAAGGCCATCATTTCAATTAACAATTTTTCCAAGGTTTTAAACTGCAAGTTTGTAGAAATTGGTTGACAAATAAAAAGTTATGGCCCCAATTTCGGGGACGGTCTCGGCCGAGGCCATTTTGTCCTGTCAATACAGTCTGGTTATCCTCCGCACAAAAACGTAACCAACCTTTGTGTGGTGGTCATGCCACAATCACTGCCGTTGATGTTAGTGTAGTTTATGTTATGGTTATTCACCATGAACGTGATGACCAAACCACGCGCGGTTTCGTACCGGTTCGGTTGCACAAAGTCACCAAAAACCACATACGGATTGATGGGTCCTCCGAATTGGCCAAGACAACTCTGGTGCAGACGGGTGTCTAACTTAAAAACACATCTAATTTTTCTTCAAAAAAATACACTATTTTTCTTTAAATTTTCTCGGCAGCTCCTACCGGCAAATACCTGGTATGGATTATGCATACAATCGAACAGATGGTCCATCTTAAAATGATTAAAAAATATAGCACTGCCTAAAATATGAAATGTACATAGTCAAAAGTATCAAGCGTATTGTCATCTTCCAGGTCCAGTTTGGAAATGTCATCCTGCAAAAATTGACATGGGAATTTTCCTATAATTTCAGTTGTGACCTGAAAATAGTTGAACACACTCAGCACGGCACAGTATGAATTTTGTGGATACAACGGCTTCAGACAAATGTCGTCCAACGTGATGGTGCGAATTTTGCGATCCATCTCCATGACTGTGGTGTTCAGTAACTTCACGTTTTGGTATAGCTTGAAGGCGGCGCGGAGAAATTCTCTGTTTTTTTTGCGATTAAACAATATTTTTATTTTCAACAAACTAAAATTTAATTGGGTAAAATTTTAGGCATAAAAAATCGACTAGGATTAAGTGCATTGCGATTTTTGTTGGCATTGTAAAATGGATGAATGAGAAAGAAAATAAAGCAAATACATCATAATGCATTTAACACACTCACTTTCTGAACACCGGGCCAATTTGGGTGGTTTTCTGAAAGTTTGCTGAATCTTCACGCTCCCAGTGGCTTTGGTTGATGGGAACCATTATCAGTTGTTCGACCCGGTAGAATGGGCTTAAAAACGGTTGGTCTCTCACTTGAACTTATGCCAGTTTCATATCTATGCAGGGGGGGGGGGAGAGGACATGCCGCCGAACGCAAGGGGTCAGAGAGGGTCACAAGAGGCCCGTTTTGGCAAGTTTTATGAAAACCCTAAATTTTCCAAAATTCTTCTTTTTTTGGCCCTAAGAAAACCCAGTGCTGTTTAGGAGTCCCGGTCCCATAGGAATGGCCAGTTTAAAAAGTATATTTAAAAAAATATTTATTTGTATTGTATTAATACGTGAAGTGTGTGTTGAAAAAATCCCGCTCTTCCCGAGCTTTGCTGCCAGGCGAACTCCACAGCTCCACCTGACGGATTATCCAAATAATATTTTACTCCATAACAAATTTAAAACCCCTAACAAATAAGTTGTATAAAGGCTTGGAAAGTACAATAAAAATATTTGTTCAATTGTTCATATTCTGCCAAATGTATACACGCAATTGACCAAAATTAAGAAATGTTTTTCCAACAACGAAAAAATACCAGTCAGCACATACCGGGTCGGTGGTGAGTCGAATGTTTGTCAGACCGGCAGAGGCTAACAAAGCGGGTACGAGGCCGAGCAAGAAAATTTGCTTAAAAGTTTTCAAAATTTGAGAAATATTTTTTAAGGGTACCAGTGGATATTGGACAACGAAACGGCCATAACAGGAACACCAATCGACGATGTGTTCCTCCAGTTGAACCGGTAAATAAGATAAACAATGATAATGCATCAATTTAAATTCAAAAATATTTTTAAAATAATTTGAGCAAGTGAAGGGAGGGAGTGCAAAGAGGCAGGAGCTGCTAAACGTAATAGTCCGAAAATTCCAAAGAAAACAATATAAACAGCAAATTTTACTTCCAAAAAATGAAGGGATGATTCGGAGGGGTTGCCCCACACCGCGCTACCTGTGACAGCCTGTTCAATTCCTTGGCCGAGTATGCCGCAACATCATCCCAATCTTCTGCCGTATAACGATGCAACTGGGATGGAAATCAGAACTAAATTGCCAGTGGCTTTAGAATCACCACATAATGCAACACCACGGTGAGCATTACGGTGCCAAACAAAACGCCGATAGCCTGAAACACATAGGCGGGGCGGAACCGGTGTTTAAGATGTCCAAAAAAATTAATTTTAAAATCTAAACTCACTAAAATGTTCATTGCTGTCCGACAGTCCATACCGGCCACTTTACAACTTTCCTGATAAAAAAATTGGTAAAAAAAAAGAACATAATTAAAATGCACTTGGAAAAGCAACGGAAATGGGGCTGACGAGGTGCATGCGGGCAAACAGTCAACGCAAGTACACGGAATGTTAGACAAATCCGATGCTTCGTTGCACTTGTAGGTGGTCCTGTGGTGGTAGGGAGAGTTATATGCAATGCTGTTGTTTTTCAATATCCGCTGAATAAAAACCCGGGAAAAATTAAAGGACAAAGATTTTAATGAAAAAAACCTAAATTGAGCCAAATCCAGTTGCGAAAAGAAAAAGGAAATAACAAGGAAAGGACTCGACACCTGCAGAGGGCTATAGAGGTGCCGCCTCTATGTAAAGATTCTCGCCTGGACAATTGCGCCTTGGAGTTTCTTTTTTTTTATTTGTCAGCTAATTTATAGGTATCAGTGTTATGAAGAAGCAAAAGCTAAATGATTAACCACTTAAAATCAGAAGAAACCGAAATTTAAAATCTGGCTTTTTCGCAATTGTTTCTCGATAATAGTTATGGCTCGAGAACTTGTCCGAGGCACAAAAATCAATGTAATCCGAATCCAAGCTTTAAAAAATCCCAACATACGTATTCATCGGTCGAATATTTTTGTTTCGATGTACTGCTTGGTCGGTGTTCAGCATCACAACATTGATGGTAAATGGCACGTGGGTTGCTTTGTTGTAGGTGCCAATGTAACGAAACAGCCGTTCCGGCGTGCATTTGTCAATGGAGGTACCACACAGAATGGACAACACAAAGTCACCAGTTGAAGTTCGCACCTTAATTAAAAGAAAACAAATTGGGCAAAAACCTATGTGGAAAAAAAGTCAAAGAAAATACAATAGGTCTAATAACAATTTTTAAACTCACACTTCGGCATGACTCAAAAAGTTCAATGGCATAACGTTGGCTTACCTGAAAAATGAGTCATTGGTAAATGCTGCATATTAATAGTGATTTAATGGAAAACCCAATCTTACATAATAATTGACTTTAGACACGTATTCATCATTAACATAAATTGCACTGCTGTCATTGAGCATCTCCACAATGTTTACAAATTGTGATTGATGCGGTGAACAAGTGAATTGGCACCTGCCAAAAAGTTTAAATACAAATTTCTGAAGGAAAAAATGGACCAAAAAAAATAACCCACCAAAAATTCACAAAATTTGAGTAGCAACTAGGGCAACGCTGGAGCAGTTGGCGTGCCGTTGCTAACTGGGAGCGTAAAATTTCAAATTGCACATGGTCACAGCAGGAGGCAACATTGCCATCGAAAAATTAAAAATTATTTTTTTTTTGAAATTGATCTCCCACTCATGAACAACTGAGGGCATAGCTCTTTGTACTCCTTTTCTCTGTGAGCAGAAATGGGAACAGGTGGGAAGTCGAAGCTGTAATTTGATATTACTGCATAATATATAGACAATGTTTAAAATATTTCCTGAGTTTAATCAGAATCTGACCATGTTTTAAACAATGAAAATAAAAAGACAAAATTTGAACAGTGATTGAAAATTTTTCTCCTAAACTAAATTTCAAATATAAGATTCAGGGTTCAAAACCGAGAACACGCACCGGCAGTTCTGATGTAGTTCACCGTCCTGACCACAAATTCCTCTCATCACACACCATTTGTCCGCCTTGGACTTGGACATCGGTATGTTATCGTCCAGCAGCGCCGCCGCAGACGGCACCGAAACAATAAATGGCACTTCTGTGAGCGTCGTTTGTTTAGATAATGAAGCATTGGTTAGAGGAGGAAGCGAGGACGTTGTGGAAAAAGAAAAAGCATTGTTGTGTGCGGCAGTAGCGGAAATGGATGACGAGGATGGCAGAAAGATCAATAAATGTAAAAGGAAGTTGCAAATCAGCACTGATCGGCGAGGTGGCGCTAATATAATTCTGGAGAAAAATTAAATCCTATTTTCGGAAATTATTTCACCACCGTTGCATTGTCCCTTTATTGGAAAGCCACATTTGTTGGCAAAAATGCTGTCGCTCCCGTCGCCTCCGCCATTTAAAATTTGACCTTGTCTCCGCTGTTATGGATGATGACGACATGATAAATGAAAACCAATAATTCGTATTTCTCTTAAAGGTAAATCATCTTAAAATTAAGTCTCATAGTTCAAAGAAAATAACAAGCAGCAGTGGAAAATGACCTACAAAAGAATATTTGGTCACAAATTGATTAATATAAAAAATGCACTTCATCCGATTAAAATCAATATACATAAATATATGCAACCTTTCCACATCATATGTGAGAGATCCCACTTCATTTACTCATTTTAGCAACTCCCGTTATCTGTCCATCTCATCTACTTTTTGAAAATTTTGGTACATTCAAATTTAGGTTCGAACTCGAAGATTGAATTGGTCGAAATGGTTGAAGATCATGATCAGTAACCAAGAAAAACCACTGGAAAATCATTTACATACATGGAAAAATTACTTGGGCATCCGTAGTATTACCCTATTTTCTCGAACATCAGCAGCAGAGCGCATTTATGCACTTTATCGATCCAAGGCGCGGAGGGACGGACAGACGGACGGATATGTACAAAGGGAAGCCAGAGGGGTGGGGTTTTTTGCACAAAAAAATGTGTCAAGATGTTAAATGAGGAGCGGCGGGCGGTATGCATATGTATCTGAATATTTTGGTGCGGGAAAAAAAATCTTTTCCAAGTTGAGAAATCCCTCGATATGGCTTAATTTGGGGTAAGACAATATTTTGAAAGGCGCTAATTGGAAAGTTGCCGTTTTTGAATTTTTTTTTCAAAATATTTTAAAACATATTTTTAGGAATTATATCTGGGTTGTATGATCACGAATACGACATTCATTTCACCCAATTCAGAACCGCGGACCCAAACTCGAACAAAAGCCGAAAACTAAATTTTCATTAAAAAAAATTAATTGCTTTTTAGGATATTTCAAGAGCGCTGATTTACGGGTCCGAGGTTTGGAAGTGGGACGAATGGATGTCGAATTCGTGACCAATGATCAAGATAATTCCTAAAAACATGTTTTAAAATTCTTGAAAAAACGTTCAAAAACGACAGCTTTTCAACTAGCGCCAAAACGGACAATTTGCAATAAAAATCTGTTTTTATTTGTTTCTGTGATACTATTGTAAAATTGTTTTGCAATGAATGGGTGAGTTAATGTAAGTGGATTTGGTGGGTGCAATTGGATGGATGAATTCAATTTTGCCTTCAACTCTTCGTCCTGTCCCCACGTTTCGGTTTCTTTCTTTCTCTATCCTACATATTCTTTTAACTCTCTATTTTTCATCTCTTTTCACATATGGGTGTGTTAATGTGAGTACAGCGGTGGCTGCTGAGTCATTTTTCAAAAAAAAAAATGCCCATCTGCTTCATTTCGTGCATTTCCTTTGCTTTACGTTTCTTTTACAATACAGATATAAACATACACACATTTGATATAGGCGGCTTACAGGTAAATATGAATCTGAGGGACCAAACTCCAAATCACCTAAAACCACTTTTATAGGTTTTCTTAGGTGCTAAAAACGATAGAACAATCAATAATT
>JAKKIK010001088.1:0-19464 GCA_024500135.1 Heterodera carotae | reverse complement strand
AGGCTTAGCCCCTAATTAGGCCTAGTCCCTAATTAGGCTTAGTCCCTAATTAGGCTTAGTCCTTGGTTAGGCTTAGTCCTTAATTAGGCCTAGTCCCTAATTAGGCTTAGCCCCTAATTAGGCTTAGTCCCTAATTAGGCTTAGTCCTTAATTAGGCTTAGCCTAATTCCTAATTAGCTTAGCATAAGCCCCATGGTTAGGGCCATCGCCTAATCAAGGCGTAGGCTTACCTAGCCAGGTCCTCTGTTGCCTTTGGATCAGCTAAGACAATTCGATTTAACCTCACTGAAGTAGAAGAAAAAAATAAGTGAACTTTCCGATCAGATAGTGATCAATCGATATCGATCAATGTTTTTGTCCTCCGTTTACAGCAGTGTCCATGTCGGTGGGCATGTCCAAACGGGGGGCTACGGGGTGGCAATGCGAGCATTTGGTCTGTTTGCCGACCATGTGATCGCGGTTGAGGTCATTACGGCGGACGGTTGGTGTGCCATTCATTTCTTATTCAAATTGTTACATTTTGGCATAATGCCGTCCCAGGCCAGACAAAGATTGCGGAATGGGATTCTGATGACAAAACGCTGCAAGATCTGTACTTTGCCGTACTTGGCGGCGGCCCGGGCAACTTTGGTAAGCGCGCGCCCCAGGGGGACTTAAATTAGACTGATCGGCTGGCTGATCAGTCCAATTCCATCCTTTTTACATGTTTTACCTCTGTCCAATCATTTTTTTACCAATTTAACAGGTGTCCTCACACACATCATAATTGAGCCTGTACAAAACAAGAATCACCCAAATGCACGTGCAATTCGTGCCACTTACCTTGTAAGTTGCAAAGACTGATCGTTGATCAAAAAAGGATTAGTTGATATTTTTCCTTGATCATTTGCCATTTTCGGCATTAATCAGTTTACACCTCTGGCATTGATGACTTCTCATCGCTGACACTGATCTATTGCCATCTCTGGCATTATTGACTTTTCGTCTCTGGCATTATTCAATTTCCATCTTTGGCATTGGTCGTTTCACATTGATCAGTTGCCAATCTCTGGCATTGATCATTCGTCATCTCTGGCATTGATCAGTTACCATCTTTGACACTGATCAATTGCCATCTTTGTTACTATCTCTGGCCTTGATGACTTCTCATCTCTGACATTGATTAGTTGCCATTTCTGGCATTGATGACTTCTTATCTCTGACACTGGCCAACACTGATCAGTCAGTTGCCGTCTTTGTCATTGATCAGTGGCATTGATCCTTGTCATCTTTGGCATTGATCACTTTCCGTCTCTGGGGCTTGCCATATCTGGCACTGATGCCTTCCCTTCTGGCATTGATGACTTCTCATCGCTGACACTGATCTATTGCCATCTCTGGCATTATTGACTTTTCGTCTCTGGCATTATTCAATTTCCATCTTTGGCATTGGTCGTTTCACATTGATCAGTTGCCAATCTCTGGCATTGATCATTCGTCATCTCTGGCATTGATCAGTTACCATCTTTGACACTGATCAATTGCCATCTTTGTTACTATCTCTGGCCTTGATGACTTCTCATCTCTGACATTGATTAGTTGCCATTTCTGGCATTGATGACTTCTTATCTCTGACACTGGCCAACACTGATCAGTCAGTTGCCGTCTTTGTCATTGATCAGTGGCATTGATCCTTGTCATCTTTGGCATTGATCACTTTCCGTCTCTGGGGCTTGCCATATCTGGCACTGATGCCTTCCCTTCTGGCATTGATCAGTTGCCATCTTTTTGCCATCTCTGGCATTATTACTTCCCATCTTAAACTGATCAGTTGCCATTTTTGGCATTGATCAGTTGCTTTATATGTTCCCATTTAACAGTACAACAAGGAGGCTGCGCAGAACATTCTCGAGTTTGTGCCAGGAATGGCCGACATGGACCAAGACTATGACTTGATGGTCACTGTCCAGTCAGGCAACAAATCACTGCAAACACCATATGGGATAATGGTTTTGCCGCCATTAATTTTTGTTGCTGCACAATGGTCCGTTTATTGTAGGGGGTGGGTGGTCGGGACCGGGAATTTGGGGAAAACCGTGGACGGAAGGTCCAGATTTTCCCGCATTGGACCGGGAAATCAGGAAAAAGCCGTGGAATTTTTTTGCACAGCGCTGCTTATTAAACGCCATAGGTTATTTTGCCCCCGATCCCCCCGTCCTAATCCATATGTCTCCCCTCCCCTAATCCATACATATATTCCCCGCCCTAATCCATTTTCCACCGGCCCTAATTCATATATACCCTCTCCTAATCATATCCTCTGCCCTAATCCATATATCCCAGGTCCAACATCGGTGGAAAGGATCAACCGTTTGACAAAAAAGCGGCCGAATGGTTCACCGCCATTGAGCAATCGCTTATCAAGGGCGGCAGCCAACGCATTTTCGAGAAAGACCCGCAGGGCATGGCATGGAACGTGACGACGCCGTTGTCGCGTATGGCACTCAATTGGGCATTCTTCAGCATCCGCGAGTTCGCCATGCCGTACAACAAGCGGCTGTACCTGAGCAATTGGGACGCGGTCAAGTTGAAGGAGCGCGGCTGGGCCGAATGGACCGCACGCCGTCTGGACGTGTTCATGACGGAGCGGCAAAAGGTGTAATTTTTTGTCTGAGTGAGTGCCAAGACTTTTTTTTTCTCGGCATTTACCCTGGAGGGGGGATCACGCACTCGGCATTTTTGCCATGCGCTAAAATTCCAGACTTTTTTTCGGCTTTTATCCGGGAGGGGTAATCACGCACTCGGCATTTTGCGCCCCTCTGCCATGCCAGACTTTTTTCGGCTTTAATCCGGGAGGGAGGGAAGTCCTGTCCCGGCAATTTTTTTCGACACACTTATCCATGCGCGACTTTCTGGGTACATGGAATTCCAGACTGTTTATCGGCTTTTACCCTTGAGGAGTAGCATGCCCTCGGCATTTTTTCGACAGTCACCCATGCGCGGCTTTCTGTGTACATGATGGGAATTACAGACTTTTTCCTGGTTTTTGGCACCGGCATTTTTTCGTCCCTGTGCCATTCTCGACATTCCCTCCTCATCTCCCCTCCCCACAGGACGAAGCGAATCCGGCTGGCACCATTGAGATGTTCTCCCAGATGGCAAACGGTGGCGGGCCCAATTCAATGATGTACAAAAATTGGGCGCTCCGCGACAAGTCGGGACGCAACCTGACCGCGCTCAGTTGGCGTGACTCGACAATTATCGCTTCATTTGACACCTTTTTCAACGATTCGGCGCGTGCGGATGCGCAAGACGTGGCCAACGCATGGCAAAACAAGACCATTGAGGAGGCGTTCGGCCCCGACGGGCACTTTAACGATGTGCCCAAGGAAAAAGCGCCCAAATTGTTTTGGGAGTCGTACGGCGACCGTCGCATGGGCAATGTGTGGCACCAATACCACCCGAAGGAGCAATACGACCGCCTGTTGGGCATCAAAAATGCGGTGGACCCGCAGCCGACAGTGTTCACGCCGAACAATTTCTGTGTGGGCGTGCCGCAGGGCGTGCCCGATTTGCCCCAGCCACTTTGGTTGACCTTGAAAGAGTTCCCGATCACCAATCAGCTCATCGAAGAGTTGGTCAGTCAGTGTGGGGGAAGGGACAGATCAGAGAGAAAATCAATCGATAAGGTGGGGGGATATGATTAGAGAGAAAATCAATCGATAAGGTTGGGGGAGGGAGAATGATCAGAGAAAAATCAATCGATGAAGTGGGGGGGGGGAACTGATCAGAGAGAAAATCAACCGATGAGGTGGGGGGAGACTGATCAGAGAGAAAAGCAATCGATTTCGGGCAATGATCACTTACTTCTCTGTGTTCGGTCAATGAATGGAGACAGACTTAATAGAGAGAGAAAATCAATCATTGAGTGTGGAGGTGAGATTGATCAGAGATAAAAATCAATTGGTTTTGGACAACGATACTTTCTCTATTTACCTGCTAACAATGTGCGTCTAATTAAGCTCTGTGATCTGATCCGTGCTTACTTTTAACACAATCGGCCCCAATCAATAAATATTGGCCACGCCCCCTTTCAGGGATTGGCTGCGGTCGATGACCACTTTGTTGAATGGATGTTCTGGCAATGGAATTCGGTAACAAAATGTGTGCAACCCCAAAAATGGGGGCAAACAAAATCCAACAATGCCAAACAACCACTTTTAGCCGGGCCCAAAAACAAAAAGCGCCGGTGGAAGCGCTAATTGGAGCCCAAAACGGGGCGGCGGTGGTGGTGGTAATCGCAGCCCAAAGCGCGCGTAGCCTGACCGATCAAACAGCGACAGGAGGAGGAGGAGATTGATTGAGTACTCAAATAGACGGCGCTGAAATGGGGACGAGGGACCAAATGGCCAACAATAAAAGACGCTTTAAAGCAATTCAAATATGTTCTATTGTTGTAACAAAATGATTAATGAATAAAATGAGAATGGAAGTCAAACAGCGCCGACATATACATACTATACATATACCCTCTAATAGACGCCCCAGGGTGTCTATTTTTAATGAGCCTTCGATGGGGGGGCGTCAAATGGAGGGGGTTCTATTAGCGGAATAAGGTATATGGTGCCAAAATTGGCAATTTCGTAATGATATAGATCAGGAGCAATTTGTGGCAGGAGTGAGTGGCGAATCGGTGATCAGGAATGTGCCGAACCTGACGAAATCCGGTTCCGATATGTGGCCAAAAATTCGACGATTAATCTCGACTCTATTCTATCGAGATTTGCATGGATTTTGGGAGACCCGGTCTTGGTGTTATCCCGAAAGTACCGCTAACCCTAATCTCTCTACTAGGGTTGAGCGGGATTGGCCGCTTCCGGCTTTTCTACCGGGACTCCAGCGGACTATTCCCGGTTTTTCCTGTTTTTTGAACGGGTCTAACTTGGCCCGGGTCCCGGTTTTTGTGAAAATTGGGAGTATATGGTCGAGAATTTGCTTGACACTTGCCTTGATGCACATTTTTGGAAAAAACAAGATCAATGTCATAATAAGTTATTTTGTGTCAAATATTGCACTGATCACTGATCAATGTGCCAAATATGGGCATTGATCAATGTCAAAGATGGCAACTGATCACGATCTGATCGGGCTTGACGAGTACGGCAATCCTTCGAAAACACCCTTACTAACCCGTACCCTTGTTTTGGCTAGTCCCGGCTTGGGTGCCACAATTTTTTATGGGTTTTTTATTGCTCGTCGATTTCTGGATTTTATACCATGGCGTGCAAGCCCGTATCCAGAAAAAATTTTCGGGGCGTGGGAATCGGCAAAATTGTTGCTTCGGGGAGGGGGGGCGGGGAATTTGGAAAAATTTTTTCCTTTTGCTGGGGAAAAATCAAATTTTTCCCATTTCGCGGGGGGGGGGCGGAATTTCGGAATTTCCCCGGGCCTGACGGCATGTATTTCTGTCTGCTCCTCCTAAGCATAATGCATTTATTATTCTTCAAAGGCACAAAACATGACAAAAATGCGAAAAAATTTTTGTCAAATCCCCCGCCCCCAATTCCCTCGTCATTTTAAATAAACCTACCCCTCCTCTGGCGCAGACTCCTTCCCCAACCCCTCTAATAAAGGCTCCTCCCTACCTAGCGCAGACTTTTTTCCCAATTCATCCCTCTACTAAAGGCCCCTGCCTAGGGGAGCCTCCTTCCCCCCATCCCTCCAATAAAGGACCCTCCCTACCTAGCGGAGTCTCTTCTTCCTCCACCCCTCTAATAAAGGCCCCTACCTAGGGGGCCTCCTTCCCCCACTTCTCTAATAAAGGCCCCTACCCTTAAAGGGAGGGGGGGGGGGTTGAAAGATAAGAGTTTCCCAAGGCCTTAGCATAGAGGAGAGGTAAGGCACAAGGCAGGTACTAATATATGAAAACCCGACATTTTAATAATTTCCAAATTATTGCCACAAAAATGATGCCAAAATCGGGCCAATGTTTGGTGCTGCTGTGTATCATATTCGCTGTTTTGGCATTCCATTCCAACATGGTCGTCATTGCTGCTCAGTGCCCGATTAAGGGATTTGGTGGCCAATGCTTTGAGCGCAATGGCCAAGACAAGGAATACGAGAACTGGTAAAGTGAGGCCCAACAAAATGGGCCAATTTGTCACAGATTTATGAGGCCCACAAATTTGCTGGGATTTGTCACAGGTGCTACCAGTACGCCTCCACGTCGATGAACTACAGTCACATGAAGCCGGATCTGATTTTGGTGGCCCGTTCGGCGGATGATGTTAAATCGGCTATTAGCTATGCCCGTGGTAAGGGCGTCAACATGGCTGTACGTACAGGTGGACATCAGTACAGCGGTGCGTCGTCCACCGGAGGCAAAAACATTCAATTGGATGTTAGCCGAGCGTTCAGAGTGAGTGGTTATCGGTGGGTGATTGGGTGGATAAAGCGGATCTCAGAGCGATTGTCGGTGGGTGATTGGGTGGATAAAGCAAATCCCACTTCCGCTAATTGACATCCTGATCAGCCGCATTATCCAAAGACTTGATTTGTAGGATTTTGCCGTAAAAGAAGACGCAAAAAATGGCATAACTGTGCGCGTTGGCATCAGCTTGACGCTGATCGAGTTGTATTCCATGTTGGCGAAACAAGGCTTGTTCATCCCTGGCGGCGTGTGCGCGTAAGTGGCTGACTCTGATCAGTGATCAGGGAAAGTGTCAAACATTTGCTTTCGAATGGTACCCTAAATTGGATACAGCTTCGGGATGATCAGGATCTTTCTGTAAAAATTCAATGATCACTCCCGATTTTCAAATGCCGAACTGATAAAGTACTCAATCAGTCAATGAACACGATCATCACGATCAAGACTTTTATGCTTGTTGATCAATCAATGAATGACCCCTGTCAATGCTTTTCTGGTTTCTAATCAGCCATGGTCAAGGCTTTTATGTTTCTTGATCAATGAAAGATCGATCGATCGATCAATGCACAATTTGACACTGTTTACAGCAATGTCCATGTCGGTGGGCATGTCCAAACGGGGGGCTACGGGGTGGCAATTCGAGCGTTTGGCCTCTTCTCCGACCATGTGCTAGCGTTTGAGATCATTACGGCAGACGGTTGGTGTGCCATTCATTTCGTATTCAAATGTTGTCACATTTTGGCATAATGCCACAGGCAAAACACGAGTTGTGGAACGTGACTCGCCTGACAAGAAACTACAAGATCTGTACTATGCCGTACTTGGCGGCAGTCCGGGCAACTTTGGTAAGCCCCTGAGGGGACAAATAAGAATTGGGGTGATCGGCTGGCTGATCAGCAAGTTCATCCTTTCTCCAAGGGTGGTAGCTCGGGACCGGGACTCTTGACAAAATCGGGCCGGGACCAAGTTTTTCCTGGCAATAAATTGTTGCAATTTAACAGGTGTCCTGACACACATCGTAATTCAACCTCACCAGGACAAGGATCACCCGAATGCACGCGGATTTCGTGCCATTTACACTGTTAGTTGCAAAAATTGATCATTCTATCAAAAAAAGGCGCATGATTGCCATTTTGCCTTTTTTGGCACTGATCTGTCCCCAATCTTTGGCATTAATTCCCATTTATTTTGATTTACTGCCATCTATGACATTGGACTGCCGTTTGCCATCTTTGACATAGTCAATTCCATCTAGATCAGTGACTTTTATTGGCATTTGCCTGTCCCCAATTTTTTGGCTTTGATCGTTTGCCATTTTGGCATTGATTTCCTCCTTATCACCGTCTTTGACACCTATCAGTGCCACATTGATTTGTCGCCACCATTTTGGTACCAATTTTGGCACCGATCAGTTTCCATCTTTGACAATGATCAGTGCCACATTGATTAGTCGTGGCACCGATCAGTTTACCATCCTTGACATCTATCAGTGCCACATTGATTAGTCGCCACAATCTTGGTACCGATTTTGGCACCGATCAGTTTCCATCCTTGACAATGATCAGTGCCACATTGATTAGTCGCCACCATCTTGGTACCAATTTTGGCACCGATCAGTTTTCATCCTTGACAATGATCAGTGCCACATGTTGTTCAGTGGCCTCCTAGCATTGATCAGTTGCCATCAATCGATACTGATCATTAATTCTGTCGACCCCCCTTTGTTTTTTAGTACACCAATGCAAGTGCGCAGAACATTCTCGCCATTTTGCCACCAGTGGCTGATCTTGATCGAGACTATGACATGATTGTCACCGTACTGTCGGGCAACAAATCACTTCCATTGCCGCCAGCGGGGACAACAATTAATTTGCCGTCAATCATTTTTGTGTATGCGCAATGGTGAATTTTTGTTTTTTTGCCTGTTGAATTTTAAGCCACCTCTCTCACCATTTTAATTTGGGTTTAGCCCACGGGGGCCAATAATGTCGGATTATGTGGATATCCGGGGTGGAAACGTTTTAATTAGGGTTTAGCCCCCGGGGGCAATAATGTCGGTTTATGTGGATATTCGGGGTGGAAACGGAAGCAACCTGCTGAAGTATGTCGAGGTTGGGGATGGGGATTCCGAGGCCGAAGATTACGTGGTTAGAGGAACCCAAAAATGCCGGAAAACCCAAAAATGCCAAGAAAGGGTCATGCGTTAAGCACGCATAATCATGTATCCCGCGGAATTCACCCCTAATCAATATATCCCGTGGCATCTATCCCTAATCAATGTACCCCGTGACATCTATCCTTAATCAATATATCCCGTGGCATCTATCCCTAATCAATATATCCCGTGGCATCTGTCCCTAATCAATATATCCCGCGCACCGTGCCCCGCAGGTCGAACACCGGTGGACCGCGTCAACGCTTTGATGCCAAAGCTGCCGCTTGGTTCACCGCCATTGAGGCGGCACTTACCAAGGGCGGCAGCAGACGCCTAAAGTTTGACGCCGACACGCAAAACATGGAATGGAACGTGACGACGCCGTTGTCCATAATGCCGCTCAAATGGGCACTGTTGACCATCCGCGAGTTTGCCATGCCGTACGACAAACGGCTGTACCTGAGCACGTGGAGTGCCACCAAGTTGAGGAAGCGGCACTGGGCCGCATGGGTCGCGGGTCGTCAAGACGCATTCATCGTGGAGCGGAACAAGGTAAAGGTGTGTGGCACCCTCTGTAAGGGTGGGGGACTCTATTTTAGGGAGACTCAATTCAAAGGGGTAAGGGACAGAGGGGGAGGCAGGGTTCGGAGAGAGGCAAAAGGTGTGGCACCCCCTATAAAGGTGGGGGGACTCTATTTTAGGGAGACTCAATTTAAAGGGGTAAGAGATAGAGGGGGAGGCGGTGTTACACCCCAAAAACGGAGAAAGGCAAAAGGTGTGGCACCCCCTATAAGGGTGGGGGGGACTCTATTTTAGGGAGACTCAATTTAAAGGGGTAAGTGACAGAGGGGGAGGCGGAGGGGAGGGGGGTTAAAACCCCTAAAAACGGAGAGAGGCAAAAGGTGTGTACCCCTATAAAAGATTGAGGGGGACTCTATTTTAGGTGGATTTAATTCAAAGGGGTAGCAGGTGGGATGGGGTCTTACTTTACAGCCCTAAACAGAGTCCCCGGCATCCTCTTTTAAAGCCCCCTCCCCCTCAAACGGAGGCCATTATTTTAAGGGAGGGGGGCCTCTAATTAAGTGTAGATGGGAGGGGCGGGGGTCACAATTTTCAACCTTAAAATGACCGCCAGTTTTGCACGCACTTTGCCATTCTCGACTTTGACCGCTTATATTTGAGCCCCCCCCCCCCTCCCTCCCATTCTCGGCACAGGATAAAGCTAATCCGGCGGGCACCATTGAGATGTTTTCACAAGTCGGCAATGCCGGCGGACACAAGTCGATGCTTTACCGCAATTCGTTGCGCAAAGATCGCTGGGGGCGCCCTCTGACCGCGTTCAGCTGGCGTGACATGACCATAGGTGGGGTTGACATTTGAGTCTGGCCCGAAGAGTCCGGGCCATTCTTTAGGGCAGATAGGTAAGCGGATGACGGTTTTGTGAAATCCGAAAGACGGATATGGGCATGGATATTCGTACGGAAATGTTCGGACACGAATATGGCCGGCTACGAATACGGTTATACGGATGTGTTTGGACAGATACAACAGATACGGATATACCTATTCGTACACGGATAAATTGGATACGGATTTGGTCATACTGATTTATCACGGATATAATACGGTACGGATATGGATATATAGGACTTGCCCTGTATCAGTGCCTACTTCAATTTTTGTCACATTTTATTTTAAAAAAAGGATGAAAGTTAAAGCCCCCCCTGAAGTAGAGCCCCCCTGAAATAAAGCCCCCTTTTGAGGGGGGGGTTGAAAGTAGAGCCCCCGGGGGTTTTATTTTAGGAATTACGGTAAATCCTCCAAAAATTGGCTTGTGGGTCAGACTCAAACGGTCAGACTCAAATAGCGTATGGTGCTGTACTTCCCCGTGTAGGTGTGTCCTTTGACGCCTTCTACAACAATTCCGCGCGCGTGGACGCGCAACGCTTCGTCACCGAGTGGCAGGCGCGCACCTTTGACGAAGCGTTTGGCACCCGGGGCCATTTTGATGATGTGCCAAAAAAGTACGCGCGCAAATTGTTTTGGGAGTCGTACGGCGACCGGCGCATGGGCAACGTGTGGCACCAGTACCATTCGAAAGCGGCATACAATCGCCTCTGTGCCATCAAATGCGCGGTGGACCCGCAGCCGACACTGTTCACGCCGAACAATTTCAGTGTCGGCGTGCCGCCGGGCGTGCCCGATTTGCCGGCGGACAGTCCCTGGTTACCCATCGAAGTGTTCCCGATCACCAATCAGCTAATCGACGAGTCGGTCAGTGAATGGGGGCGAGGGGGGGGGACGATCAGAGATAGTCGAGGCAATTGCCAATGTTGGGATCGGTCTTCTTTTTTTCTTCAAATAGAACACCCTGGGGTACTATTAAAGACTCCGGATAAGTCCAGAATTTTGAATTGGTAAGTGAATTGGGGGGGTGTTCAGAGGTCTCCCAGCCAAATGTCAATGGATGGGATCGAACTCCTTTTTCCTCTAATACAGGGACGTACCTAGGATTTTGGTTTGGGGGGGGGGGTACCGACCAGGGAGGGCGTGCCCGATTTGCCGGCGGACAGTCCCTGGTTACCCATCGAAGTGTTCCCGATCACCAATCAGCTAATCGACGAGACGGTCAGTGAATGGGCCGGGGGGAAGACTGATCAGAGGTATTTTTTTTTTTAAATATTAAACGATCTGAACGTGATCTGAGATAATCGATAATTCTAGGGATGGTTCGAGGAGGTAATCGATCAGTGATCAAGTCACATAAATGATCGTGCCATTTCTGAGACGATTCAATCCATTACTCATCCCCCTCTGGAATATAACTCGCTCCGCCCCAATATTAGATCTGATCAGAGCATACTTTTGACACATTTATCGATCGACAAAGGTCACTGATCCTTGTCTTATAATTAAGGGATTGCCTGCGGTTGATGATCATTTTGTTGAATGGTTGTGGTGGCAATGGAATTCGGTAACAAACTTTTGTAACCAGCGCTTAGAGGCATTTTGATCGTTTACGGCACATTCCTAAAATAAAGCCCCCCCCCCCTGGGCGCTGAGGGCAGACAAAAACAATGATTTGTCTATAGGCCACTAAAGCGCATAATTCGGCAACCAACCTACAGCAGCAGCAGGACTCAAATGAACAAAAATGAATTGGACGATGCTTCGGGCAATGCCAAGAAAAATTTAAAATTTTTGGTTCTCTCCTCATAATGATTAAAAAATCCAATGCTTCTACATGTTGCGGTTGCGCTAGTCAAATTAATTGACCAAAAATAATAAATCAAAACGACAATTAAATGGGCCAACAAATTAGCCGAATTCAACACCAATTTCACCAGGGGTGTGCATGGACGCGGATAATCCGCGTATATCCGCGGATACGGGCGGATACGGATATCGTTGTTTGAAAAGTCGTACGGATACGGGCGGATATGGATATGAACCCCACGGATATATCCGGATACGGATCCTAAGATTAGGATCCAACCAGGGGTGTGCACGGATAAGGATAATCCGCGGATACGGACATCGTTTTTTGAAAAGTCGTACGGATACGGGCGGATGTGGATATGAACCCCACGGATATATCCGGACACGGATATCGATTAGGATCCGTGCACACCCCTGAATTTAACGAAAAAATTTCAAGGGGGCCGGGAGAGGGAGGGCGAAAGCACCAAAGTTAAAGCCCCTGCCGAGGCGCGGATACGGCACTTCCGGGTTTTGCCACTAATCTTAAGGGAGGGTGGCAAAAGCCAGCCAAGGATCCGAGGACACCAAAAAAGTTGACCCCCGAAGGCTTGAGACGGACTTCGCCGACCATTTTCATCCCATCCCATGGCATACCAAAAAAAAGTGAAAATTACATTTTATTGAAAAAAAAACAAATTGCCGCCATCAAAATAAATTGATGAATGGTGTTTAAAGTATGGTCAGAGGAAGAGAGAGATGAGACATTTAAATATAAAGAAAGAAAGTAGGCGGGGTCCTTGAGGATTATTGATCGGCCAATCCGATCGATCGATCATTTTTTGTCTCCCGAGGGGACGACGACACAATTTTTGTCCGTGTCTAACCACACATCCGCTTCTTCTTCTTCTACTGCTGCTGCTGCTGTCCCTGTTGCTGCAGCTGTCCCTGTTGCTGCTGGTGCTTGTGCTCCAGCGACTTCTTCACCTCGATGGGAATCGGACGGTTGCCCTCGCCCGCGGTTTTCAGCCCGCTGATGCACAGACGACCGGCGTCCAGCTCGCACTTGATGCTCTCCTTTTGGATGCCCTCCGGGATGAGCACACGGCGCGAAAACTGACGATGCACCGACTCGCCTGTTTTGTGCCAACAAATTATATGACAGTATTCTTTGTGTCCCCTTCCAATAGAGTCCCCCCCACCCTCTAATAGAAGTGCCACCTAACCACTCCTCTAATAAAATCAAGCCTCACCTCCTCGCATCCCTCTCTATTAAAAGCCCCACCCCCGCTTATTTGTTAGGGAAATATAAAAGCCGACCCTTATTTATGTTCTAATAGAGCCCCCCCCCCATGACAGAGATTGTTGAAGATTAGAATCCCGGGGGATTCTATTCGGGGAAAGGTGCGGTAATTCTCCCGCTGGACACCAATTCTTCAACCGCACCTTCGTTCTGCTCACGATGTTCACCCTTGACAACAATTTCGTTGCCGAGCAGTTCCACGTCAATTTCCTCGGGGCGGAAACCGCTCACGTCCACCTGAATTTAAATGAACCGAGTACCGCCAATTGAGTCCCAAAAACTCAGTGTCAAAAGAGAGAGTCCTTACTTTGTAGGACAGTTCGCCCGAGTCCGAGATGTTCAGTTGAGCGGCATGGTCACGAAGCTGTAAGGGTTAAGCAAAATGAAAGTGAATGTCCCACAATAGAACCCCCCCCCCCACTTGGAGAGAGTCAAAAAACAAAGGCCCCCCTTCCAGCGGAAAACTCAAGCCCCATTTGACCACATTAAAGGATTTCGATTGACCCGCCCCCAGGGGGTTGGTTTTGCCTTTTGTACAAGAAAATTGACTAAGCGCCCGTCAAATAAGTCCTCCATTTGGGATTAAGCGGCTAATTTCCCCCCCGAGGGGTTATGGCACAGGGGAAAAGTGACGCCTAAAAAGCGCTTGGCCCCCCGCTCCGAGCACATCCACCGCACCTGTCCTTTGAGGAAAAGCGGTTAATTTCCCCCCAAGGGGTTATGGCACAGGGAAAAGTGTGGCCCCAAATATAAAAAGTGGTTGTTGGTCCCCGCCGGCAACCGCCGCACCTGAGGCACCAGCCCGTTGAAGAAGCGGTCAAGCTCGCGCTCCATTTGCTGGAATGGCGAAAACAGCGAAGACGTGCTGAGCGTCGCGGGCCACAAAGCGCGGCGGTAGGACAACGGCTCATACGGGAACAGAGACATTTTGTTGAAACGGTCGTTTAGGAGAGAATTCGTAATTTTTTTTGAAAATCGCTTAAAATGATTTTAGCCTGGTTCGCATCCAATTCTAACACAAAAAATAGAGGGTGAGGATGGACGAAGAAATGCCAAAAGTTTTTCGGGGAAATGCCAAGTTTTTGGGGGAAATGCCAAGTTTTTCGGGGAAAATAAGAGGGCAAGGGAAGAGAGGCATGGGAAGAAACAAAAATTTTGACAATTATTAGGGGAACCAAAAGTAAGGGGTCAAACTTGGAAGGGGGGGGGGGGGATAAGAAGCGTAAAAGTGCCGCACAAAGGCATGGAGAGTGAAAGTAAGGGCAACCCAAATGTAAAGCGAACTACAAATTTTTAGCCAATTTATACGGTGAAAACGCAAGGAAATTCCACCCCAGGAAAATTCTGGAAAGTGCCCGAATGGAATGGAATGGGAGGAACATCGGCGGTGACGAGAAGGGAAGGGAAGGGAGGCGAAAATGGATGCGAATGAAAGGCATTTGGAAGGGGAGGGAAAGGCGTGGGGGGCGGGGCGGGGGGAGGGACAAACTGAGGGGCATGGGGGAGAGTAAATAAACACACAAACAACATACGCATTAGAGGGAGGGGGGGGGGCAGGGTCGGGGAGACGGGGAGTGGGACAAGGCGGGGAAATGCCACCTTTAGATGGGGGGGGGGCGGCGTAATGGAAGAGGGGAATAAACGGGGGAAGGGGGGGGGGGTACGGGGACGGGGAAGCGCAATAAGTGGGGGAGAGCGGGGAAATGACATCCAGCAGTGTTATAGGCTGCACATGAGTGAGCAAAAATTAAATAGCGTTGTTATGAGGGACAAAAAGAAAAGTGAAAATAGAGCGATGAGAGGGCGGCAGGAGAGAAAGAAAAAGAGTGAGCGAAATAGCGCTATAGAATAGTGATGGGAGGGCAGGAGAGGAAGATAAAGAGTGAGCAAAATAGTGTTGTAGAGAGGGGATGAGAGGAAGGATCTCTCGCTGGCCTACTTTTTGCTCACTCACCAAAGTTCACATCTCCCCGTTTTGCCACCGGCGATGTAAACAAAAAGGGCACAAACAAAAGCTGAGTGTAGTGGAGGAGTGTTCTTTGCTCTCTTCTTGCACACATTTAATTTAAATTTTAACAATTAATTTAAATTTTAAATTTGGCTCCCGGAGTTTTGGACACCACAGAAATTGGCATCGAAAATTTGGGCACCAATCGAAAATTGGACTGAACAATTTTCTTTAAAAGTACTTTGACAGTTATTCGAGAGTGTCAACTGCAATATAACTTGAACTTAACTGATTCGGTCGACCAGGATAGCAAATTAAAGTCAATTAAATGAGAAGCTAGCCGTAAGCAAAAACATTTGGTACCAATTCAGTCGATATTAGTCGAGACCAAAAGTTATGAGTCGGTCGACACTCGCGGAGCGGGCGACACTCGGACCGGAAGCATTCGATTCGGATCGGGAGTCCGAAATTAGGGCAAAATGGACAATGGATTCGTCGTGGTCAGATACCATGAAAACTCGATAATTGAGAAGAACCTAGGTCCCAGGAGAAAAAGATAAAACGGTATTTTAAGTCATTCTTCTGCGTTTCACTCGGGGGCTTATCAAGGGTAATATCTTAAAATTTATTTAATCGATGATTTAGTCCTATGTATTATGTGAGGCGCCAATTAAAGACTACCCAAAATTCATCCTGCCGACGCCTTTCGGCACCGCCGCAAAGAATGATGACACCCCGAGCTTTCTGGCCCTTCGTACTTCACAGTTAATTTTCGGGATTGTGTCGTTTGGGCCAAAAAATGTAAGGAGGAAGGGTGTGCTGACAAATCTCGTCAGGACAAAATCCCGTCCAAGCCAAAAACGACAAAATCCCGTCTCGCCCCAAAAACGACAAAATCCTGTCAAGACAGAAACCCGTCCCATCCCCCAAGCCGCCGGTTCAGAGCCGCCGGTTCAGAGCGAAGCCGGTTCAGCGGGTTCAGCGCCGCCGGTTCAGCGCACTAAGAAAAGTGGACGTTTCAGTGCCGGAAAATTTACTTAAAAATGAGAATTTTCACAGGAAATGAGTTTGATTTTGAAGAAATAAGGACTGTTCGCACAAAAAGATCAGTTCCCTCTATTCATTTCGTTAAAACAAACATCAAAATCTTTACCAACAATAAAATTAAACAATTTTTAACAACAAAAAAACAAGGCTGCATTTCATAATTGTATGAGATTCCACGAAAAAATTCAATGATGTAATTAGCGTGATCATTCTGAATAGGGACAATGGCCGCGTTTGGGACGGACAGGGTTTTTCAGCAACGTATCTGTGCACAAGAGACAGAATTCGGCGGTCGGCATCTTTGTACTTCTTCTTCTTGTCTGGTTGTTCGCCTTGTATTTAAAAAATCATTTTTTTCGGGGCATGGGGAGGGATACCCATAGCGAATTTTGCGAAGTCGGCGTCCACAGCTTTTTGGTTCTGTCGAAGTTTCTCTATGAAGGTCCAAATTGATGGATGATCGCATCCAAATGCACGTTTAAGTTTCCGATGAGCCGCTTCTGAAAAATTGTTTGTGCGATCTCTGCCCTGTAGAGTGCGCTGATGTACATTCCAAATCGATGGCTCGAACAACACAGATTTCTAGTGCCATCAAAACGCGGTCGTCCCGTATAATTCCTTATGAACCTACAGTTTAATGGTTTGGTTGTTAATTTACCAAAAATTTCTAAATCCTACCAGTCTAAAATAGGTTGGAAGTTCAGCAGGGAATGCACATTCAAGTGCCATAATACCGTGCGTGAGGTGTTCAATCGGCCGGAATGCCATCGAGTAATCATTTTCGCACTTTCTGCGAAGAGTGGGTCGGTCAGTGTTACATGGCTGAAAATGATTGAGCATTAATTGGTTCTTTTCGTTGTTTTTCACCTGGGTGAGTCCCTCTGAGACAAGACGTTTTTTGAAGTTGCGGACTAATCCGCCAAAGTGACAATCAGGAAACTCGTCCTTGACCGCGCCAATGATAGCGGCTTCATAGTCGAGGTAAATTGTAAGAGGACGGAAAACCTGGCCACACGTCCTTCACCATTAGAAAGAAGCGTGCGTTCGTTTCTTTTGTCTTTGCTGTCAGTAGCCCGTAAAGGTCGGAAAACCCCATTGATCTCGCCTTAATTTAAAAAAATAAATTGATGAGTGGGCCACCATTAACCTTGCGAGTAAAACGAAAACTTGGTATAGCGGTGGTGAGATGGTGTCCATCGACGTAACATTCCCTCATTTAGTTGGCCCCATCGCTGTTGGACTCCTTGCCAAAAATTAGAATTCTAAATTTCGTTTCGCTTAAATAGCAACAAATAAAGCTAAATTCACCGTTCTGTTGATTGTCGGCCTGGCTCAGTGAAAGGACCAGAACCGGAGAGCAAAAAAAGTTCATGACGCCCATCACTCCTTGAATAGATTGTGTAGTCATCCCAGATTCACAAACTCTGGACGTCTGTTGGAGCCGGCGGAGGCGCATTTTCTTGGTGTCGCACCCGTTTAACAATCTAAAACACTAATTTTAATCACAAATCCACTATTTTCAATAATTAAAAAAACTGTTTAATCGTAAATAGGTAGAAGAAATAATTACCTTACGCATTTCTTCTTTGTTTAGTAGCTGGGCCAGCACCGGCGTTGGAACGTTCTGCATCGTCTGTGCCCGAATCACAGCTGGTGTCTCCAACGTATCAGCAGCGCGATTTTGCTCTATCTGATGTTCTTCGAACTTTCACCATTTTTTTGCTTTAAAAAGCTTCTTCTCATTTATAGCTTCCGATTGATACCGAAAATGTAAGAAATGATTGAGGATGAAGCAAATTAAGACAGATTTAAGGACAAAGAAATTCAAAAAAATTTTGCCGCCGAAGGGGTTCGAACTTCATGTAAATTTGCAAGACATTTTTGGTGGCACGGACCACTAGGCCAAAATTCAAATCTTTATTGTCGATGGAGCCTAAAATCGAGAGCGGCTATGTCGTAACAAAAAAAAAAAGAGTTGAAACAAGTAAATTGACAGGAACTGCTACTTTTGTGCCGAAACATATTGTGCCAGTACTTTTGCGCCGACGCCGAAAGCGCCGATTAAAAAACTTAGATTTTATTTGTTGAGACGGCTTGGTGAAGGCTTAACAAGCATAACAAACGATTTAGAATGTAAACAAATTTGTAATTACAAAGGAAGGTTCTCCGGTGTCCGTGGCATTCGGAACGAATCTTGGTGGGTGGGTAGAGGACCCCTGTTTCCATAAGAAAATATTATTATTTTTTTGCTAAATGAGTCCGAGTGCCTCTGACAGAGCAAAAAAAAAATTTTCCAGAGCGAAGTGTGAGACGGTATTTTTATCAATGATAAGGCGAAGGGCTACCGGTCCGAATGTCGACCGTCCGAATGGCGACTCTCCGAATGTCGACTAAGGGAAATGCAGTCCGAATGTCGACTAAGGGAAAATTGTCCGAATGTCGACCGTCTGAATGTCGACTATACTAAAAGACGCCAGAGAAAACCAGAATGAATTTATGGCAATAATTTCAAGGGGTATTTTGAGGCGCTGAACACGAATATGGCCTTCTTTTTGGCCAGTTCTGAACCTATAACCTAATAATTCGAACATTAGGTCGAAAATTTTACTCAAGTGTTGAAAAGATTAAAAATATTGAGCATTATTACTTAAATTAATCTTAAATTACTGCGCTAAAAACCAGCGCACACTCGACTACGGCGGCCAGTAGGTGGGGCGCCACTCGCTCGCTCCGGGTTGCTCGCGCCTGATGTCGGGCCTTCGGCCCGACATTAACCAGGCGCTCACAACCCTTCGCTCGCTCGGGCGCCTCACTACTTGCTCCATCTTCGCATGCTCCTTTTTGCGTGATTTCTGAATCTAAAAATTACGGATATAATGCCAATGTTCGAATTCGGATCCCGGATTCGAAATTGGTAAAAAATGAAGGTCATATTAGTAATCTGCGCCCTAAATTCCCTTTTTATGTTGAGTAGTTCTGTCATTACGTTATCCTTGAATGTCGACATTCGGATAATTTTTCCCTTAGTCGACATGAGAGTCGACATTCGGACTGCTTTTCCCTTAGTCGACATTCGGAGAGTCGACATTCGAACGGTCGACATTCGGACTGCTTTTCCCTTAGTCGACATTCGGACTGCATTTCCCTTAGTCGACATTCGGACCGGTCGACGTTCGGATCGGAAGCGAGGAGAAGACAGTACGCCAAAATGGGATAACATATAGAGAAAAAAAGAAAAAGCGAGACAGTACGGGGGTTTTTCTCTGCCGCTGGAGCCGACCCATAGTGTCTTCCCATTGTTATTGGTACATATCAGGGCTGGGCTGAGTTCGCATTTCGCAGTTCGTATAGTTCGTAAAGTTCGTGTTTTTTGAGTTCGTATAGTTCGCAATTCGTAGTTCGCA
>JAKKIK010001087.1:0-19475 GCA_024500135.1 Heterodera carotae | reverse complement strand
AGGCGGGGACGGGGAAGGCGGGGACGGGGAAGGCGGGGACGGGGAAGGCGGGGACGGGGGAGGCGGAGACGGGGAAGGCGGGGACGGGGAAGGCGTGGACGGGGAAGGCGGGGACGGGGAAGGCGGGGACGGGGAAGGCGGGGACGGGGAAGGCGGGGACGGGGGAGGCGGAGACGGGGAAGGCGGGGACGGGGAAGGCGTAGACGGGGAAGGCGGGGACGGGGAAGGCGGGGACGGGGAAGGCGGGGACGGGGAAGGCGGGGACGGGGGAGGCGGAGACGGGGAAGGCGGGGACGGGGAAGGCGGGGACGGGGGAGGGCTAACAAAAAAAAGTAGGCAGAGACAGACAATTGGCCCAGAAGTCAGTCCACATATTGTTTTTGTTAAATTGGTCAAGAGTATCGACAAAAGCACATTGAGATGGAACACAAAAAGAGATGATTAATCTGCAATTTGGCGCCGAGAATGGTTAAGGTGCCAACTTGCACATGAAAGTGGTGCCTTTTTATTGGATTTGAATGATAAATATATCCCATCGATAGGAAAGTCTAAAATTAAATTTACCGATTTAATCATTGAAATTGTCCAAGGGGATCACATCTTTCCATTTACCGTATGCCTAACCCGGCAGTGTATTCATTGTGTGCCTACGGCATGGGTTTTATCCCTTTTTGTGTTTCTTATCACGAATTATTAAATACTTTTAGATTTATTATAAATAAGCATCCAATTTAAATCATAATTATTTAAATTTGCGTGCGCCCATTTAGTTAGTTATTGGCACAGAACAAACAATTTACCGAAGAAACCAAATTTCCTTAAAATTGGCGTCTAATTTCTCGGCGCCAAATTGTCCTCACAATCGAAATGATCACTTTTTTGTGAGATGTCACTTTACGGCACAGTTCCAACTCTTTGCCGCGCGTTGTCAGTCATCAATTTCACCACTGCGGGTTCAACGGGTCGTTGGCGCCGTTTGTCCGTCCGTCCCCACTGAAGGGATTTCGTGCCACGCCACCGAAGTCACTTTGCCGTTGATAGCCTCCGTCGTCCGTTGTCCGATGCTGCGCGATTCCGCTGCCCCATTCGTTGGCATCGCTCCAATTGTTCGTCAGAGGCCGTTCTTCCTGAACATTTTGTTCTGTCGAGTGCACTTTAGCTTCTTCTCCCACTTGTTCTGCCCCTCCCTCGGCCTTTGGCACGCTTTTTGGCTGCGGCGGTCTCTCCGGCCCCCCGGCGCCGTTTTTCAAAAGTGCCGCCGTTTGCGCTGCGCGACCTCCGCCGCTTTGCGTGCCACCTTCAATCTGCTGATACGTGTACGCTTTTCGAAGTGATGCCAGCAAAGGAGTGTAGGCAACATTAAGCAAGCTATGGCATTTTTAGAAATTGTTGGCAAAACTTTTAACTGAACCTACCAAATGATAATATTTAATGCCAAAAAGCCCATCGTATTGACAATGCCTCCGGCAATGATCGGCCCAAAGGCATAAGCGAGACTATATGATCTGAACAGAGAGAGTGCCATGGAAAGAACAGACTAAAATTGGACCACCCTGCCTTACATATCGGCAATGGCATACACTGAGCCATAAACGGACACATAGCGATTGTCCACCAAATTGCCGAGTAAGGGCAACAAACTTGTGTCGATCAGAGCGATGCCAAAGCCTGAGAATAAAATGGGTTTGGATAGACAAAGCCCCGGCGGGGGACTGCTTAAGGGCTCACAAATTGTTGAAAGTGGAATGATCAAAGCGCCGACACTTTGGACAAATGGAATTGCCAAACATGACAGACCTTCGAGGGAGAAGCATTTGCCGCAAATACCCAAGCCAAATTAAACCTTCCATGGCAAGTCCAACGGCGGCAAACAGCCAACTCTGCTGGGGAAAGCGTTTCAACAATTGCACAGTGACGTACACGCCGAGCACGTGGTGGAAGAAGGGCGGGAACCAAATCATGCCAACTTGCCAGTCCGGGGTGCCGGGCATCGCTTCGGCCATCCATCTAAAGGGGCCATTGATTTATAACCATTAAGAGCAAGTGGTCGGTCAACCGACGTTGTAATAGTTGGCTCAAGAAAGGCAAGTGAAATGTTGGCCATGACCAAAGCACCGGAACAAATTGCTATGAACGGGTCCATGAACAGCTGTTGGAGGTGTACATATACATTAATTGACATAATATGGACGAAAAGCCGGGGGATGGGCAGGCTTTTCCTTGGCTTTACCCTCCACATTGGCGTTCCCTGCAGGCGTTCCCCCGTCTCCGGATTACGCGCGACGGCTACGTGCACTTTGGGCTGAATCACCCAAAAGACCATAAAGGCATCGATGAGGCACACGAGGGAAAGAATGAGAAATGGCACAGATTTGCCGGCCAAAGAGTACAGAACCGATCCGAACGGAGGAGCCACCAAAGAGCCAAATGAAATGAAGGCCAGCGCAATGCCCAAAGCTACTGACCGCTCACTCTCCTCAGTGAAGCGATCCGCGATCATTGCGAGGCCGGAAGTGTCCGCAAAAGCGGAGCCAAAGCCCTGCAACGAGCGGGCAAAGAAGAGGACACCGCTGAATGGAAGTAAATTGTGACCAAGAGGATGAGATGAAGAAGAGGAGGGGATGACATGGATGGGATGAAGAGGATGAGATGAGATAGTTGGGATGAAGAGGAGGGGTTGAGATGGATGGAATGTGGAAGAGGAGGGGTTGAGATGGATGGGATGAAGAGGATGAGATGAGATAGTTGGGATGAAGAGGAGGGGTTGAGATGGATGGGATGAAGAGGATGAGATGAGATAGTTGGGATGAAGAGGAGGGGATGAGATAGTTGGGATGAAGAGGAGGGAATGAGATTGAAGGAAGAGGAGGATATGATTGGATGGAATGTGGAAGAGGAGGGGATGAGAAGAATGAGGAGAGAGAGGATGGGGATTAGATTGGATGGGATGAAGCAAGATTTTGTGGCTGTGCCTGACTAACTAGCTGCGTCCAAGGGCGAAGATGGCAGTGGAAGAGAACATGACAATCAGTCCGATGATAATCGGTAGTTCATATCCAATGCGATCAATGATGAATCCAGAGAAAGGATTTACGAAAATCTGCAGCAATGCCTTGGAGGCGAACAGCCAACCCAATTCGATCTCCTCATCCAAATAGTCGATCTGACCACCGATCATTCTCACCACAATACTGCCGTTGGCCAGCTTAATTTGTGTTTCGTCTTCATTGAGCAGTTCAAATTGTAAATACCCTTCGAGTTTCGTTGTGATAGCCGACATATTCAACCTGTGGATTTAATAAATCCCGTCAGTCCCATTCCTTCTCTCCAGCTGCACTGTCTGATTACCTCGTAGGCATGGATATCTCTCAGATATTTGGGTATGATTGGGACGATCACCTTTTTGAGGTTGTGTTCATTCATGGCCCCAAAATCAACCCCCGTCCCCTTACCATGTAGAGCATATTGTCAAGCAAAAGTGCCACGCTGACCTTTGTGCCAATATTTAAATCATTTCATGTTCGGATAGAGAAAGCGAACACTGACCACAACCAACACAAGCCTCTTTTGAATGTTCGGCTGTGCGGCCTTTTGCCCAATCCAATTTCGGACCCATTCCGAGTCGCGGTTCAGCAACGGAATGTGCACCATTCTCTTCACGGGTCAGCGAAGCATCGAATGGCTTAATAAACAGCACATTTTCTTTCTGAACTTTACTTCCTTCACAAAGCTAATTTAAAAATTCCAAAAATAACAATAAATTGAATGGCCCATTTTAAACGTTTTGCCAATGCTCCGTTTCTTTTAAACTCCTTTCTTCGGGCCCAGCCCCCGCCCCCGGTTACATTTGCGGGGAATTGATCTCGGGGACAAATCCTCGCGGCACCAATATTTGGAAAAATGAGTGTTTAAGTTGTCCAGTTTAGCCCAATGATTTTGTTCCTTTTGTCTTCGCCTTCCCTAGGGAATTCGCTTGAGGGGATGAAGCCAAAGTGAGGCTTATGGACTTCATACAAATGATAGCTATAAAAGCGAAGACAGGATGAAATATTTTGGAATTGGCGCTTAAAAATTAGGGGTTTTGGGAAAAAGTCAAGGGAAAATATTCGAAATAATTTATTGAAAAGGGAAAGCGGTGATTAACAACAACAAAAGCTGTGGTCAGACAAATACAGTGCACTTTGAATGGATCGATCGGCAATTCTATGGCATTGTAATTGCTCAATGAAATTGGCACTAACAAATCCATCCCTCACGGGCAAACTGTGAATGCCCTTCATTAGTCCCTTTTATGACCACCCTCCCATCGATTCTCTTCAACCAGTGCCAAGATTTGCTTTATCCCCACATCATCTGCCGCTGCATCATTTCCCGCGGGAATGTGCTCCCGCGTGGAGAGCGAGTAGGGGAACGGACGAACAAATTGCCCAATTTAATTCGAAAGCAAAAAAAGTGGGGGGGAGGGCGGAGGGATAGGGGGAAGAGAAGGATAGATAGGGGTAGGGGGAGGGGGAAGGGGAGGGGGAGGGAGGAGCGGAGGGGCTTTATTGAAGGGGGGAATAGGGGGAGGGGGCGAGGAGGGGGGGGGGAAGAGGGAAGGAGAGGAGGGGGAGGGGAGGGCTATATGGGCGGGGGAGGGGGCGAGGAGGGGGGGGAGGGGAGGGGAGGGCTATATGGGCGGGGAAGGGGGGAGGGGAGGGCTATATGGGCGGGGGAGGGGGGAGGAGAAAGGGAAAAAGGGGAAAGAGGGGGGGGGGGGGAAGGGGAGGGGAGGAGAAAGGGAAAGGGGGAAAGAGGGGGAGGGGAGGAGAGGAGGGCTATATGGGCGGGGGAGGGGGGAGGAGGGGCGAGGAGGGAGGAGGGGAAAGGGAAAAAGGGGAAAGAGGGGGAGGGGAGGGGGGAATAGTTGGGAGGGTGGAGGGGGGAGAGGGAATGGGAGGGGGGAATAGTTGGGAGGTGGAGGGGGGGGTAGGGGAGTGGCTTATTGCGTTTTGGGAAAATTGGAAGAACAATTGATGAAAGTTGAAGGAAGGCTGTGTTCAGCAGAGAATGAATGGCACGCAATTTGCGAGTCACTGACGCCAAATGTAAAATTACTTAACAAACACTTGTGGCATGTACAATTGTGTGTACATTTGTGTGATGTGATATTTATCCCTTTCAACTTTTTTCACTGTTATCCAAAAATGGGTCGAATTTTCCGAATTTCAAAAAAAGAAAAGAAGAAGAGTTTTCGGGCCAAAAGTTCCTCTGGGATT
Source organism: Heterodera carotae (assembly GCA_024500135.1). Taxonomy (NCBI): domain Eukaryota; kingdom Metazoa; phylum Nematoda; class Chromadorea; order Rhabditida; family Heteroderidae; genus Heterodera; species Heterodera carotae. Next base: position 14,217 of record JAKKIK010001087.1, on the reverse strand, counting down.
TGAAAACGGCGGAAACGGAATTGGGAAACGAACGAATGGATTGGATGGATGGAATGCATCCTCCGGGGAGTTGGCGTTGAGATTGGGCACGACTGGGGCGAGGGAGGGACAATGGGCCAAGTCGAGGACAATGGACAGAAAAAATGAATGCCGGGATGGGACGGACGGTGGCGGATTATGAATAATTGAAATCAGGGCAGCTTCAAAGTGGGAGGTAGAGAAAATTAGCGGATTGCCTTTGGATGGGAATGTGCCGTGCCGAATTCGGCAGATTTGCCTCGTCTCTGCCGATGCAAATTGAATTGTCAGTCCCAGCTAACTTTGTCCCTGCCCCTTCTCGCCTTTGATTGGCAAATTCAATTCGCTTTTTTTTCTTCTTTTTACTTTTTCAGTTGCCAAAAATCAACTTTTTTATATCATTTTTGATGACATAAGTTTAAGACGAAATATTGTCAAATTTTTTGTCATTATTAAATCAAAATGATTTTGATACAAAGGAGGGATAGGGGGCGAGATAAGTGGAACAATAGTCGAGCGGGGAAGTAATAAGATGGAGGGATAAGGGTATAAGGAAGAGAGATTGGACGAGCGCGATTGAGGAGGGGATAGTGCAAAAGATAGGGGAAGGGAAAGGGGGTAGGCAGAAGAGGAGGGGAGGGATAAGGGTATAGGGAATAAGGGGATAGGGATGGGATGGGCACAGGGATTGATAGGGTGGACGGATAGAGGAGGGGATAGTGCAAAAGATAGGGGGAGGAAAAGGGGGGTATGTAGGCGGGAGTGATAGGAGAGGAGGGATAAGGGGGAGAGATGGGGAGGGAAAGTGCGCGCGAGTCTCTGAGACTTTTGAGTTACGGCAGCGAGGCCCTTCGGCTCTCCAAGACTAAATTCACATCCATTTTTGTGCCAACGGAGAGAATTGAAGTCCAAATTACAAATTTGCTTGGCTGATGAAATTGAGCCCGTGGGAAAACGAAAGCATGGGGAGATGAAGAGGACAAATCGGCGAAGGGTGAACAGCGGCAGGGCAATTGGAGACCAATTACGCATTTGGGAGGGAATGAGTGGTGGGGGCGGGTGGCACAAGTTTCAGTTAAATCCATGGCATTCGTTGGGTCGAACGCGCAATTTTGCGATTTGAATTCGAATTTGGAAACGAAATTTTGCAAAAAAAAAAATGGACCTATTAAATGAACGACAAATAGAGGCAGTTCTGCTTTTCGTTGTTTCGCTTTTTCAAAAGGCAATTCCTAAGGATCATTTTCAGTGTTTTCTCTCCCTTTTTGCTTTTTCATTGTCATTTTGGCTCCATTTAAAAAAACGGATATTCACTCAAAATCCTTTTCAAGCATTTATTTGCCCATCCATTCGATGTTCTTCCGCCGTTTCTCGAAAAAAATGGTTTACATTGACATTCACTGAAATGAAAAGAAAGTGAATAAAAATGACCGCATATTTAAGGCAAAAATTATGGGAAAGCAAAATAAAGCGAATGGGCCAATGGGACAGAAACTAAACGATTCAATTAATTAATTAATTAATTAATGGAATGAATTGGATGGACTAACTGTTTAATATAATGATCACTTCTAAAATGGGCAATTGGTGCTGCTTCTTTGCTTTGTTGCGGCTGTTTGCACTTTCTCTGATCATTTATTTATTTATTTCCGTGGGACTGAATTGGTCGGCGGTTCATTTCATGAAATTGTCCGCCCTCTGCCATTGGTCCCCCGCGGCCATTCGGCGACTCTTCGCTTTCGCTTCGGTGGCTTCCGATTTTGAACAGCGTCCCCCGACGCATTTCCCTTTGTAACAAATCTCCGTGCTCCATTCAAAACCGGCACAATTTCCACCCGGCTTAACTTTAGAACTGCAGACCGAATGGCCTGGGTGAGTTCGAATGTCGCACCAAACAAAACTGCAAAAACAAGCAGCTTTTTTCATTTAGGTCCAAATTTCCCAAGCCCTTCTTTTATGCTTTATCTCCCTTTACCACCTCTCCTCCTTATTCATTTGTATGCTTTATCCCCCCCCATATGTCCATTTTAACTTTTACTGACTCGGTGTTGCCACATTCGGATGATTTTCCACTTTCGGCACAACTCGGTCTTGGTGCGTATTCATACATGTGATCTGTGTAGTTGTTGGACAGGGCGTCCATGTTACGCATGGGCTGCAACAAGGGCATATACGCGTATGAGAAGTGCCATTCCGGCATGCAGTCGGCATCATCACGGGGATAATCGCGTTCGCGCTGCAGTCGGTTCTATTAAATCAACAAATGCAAATCAAATTTTGGATGCCGAATTTGTTCTATTGTCTAAGACAAGTCCACAAGAACAAGCAGATCAAACACCGACAGCAGAAACCACCTGTTTTGTCTGTCGCCACTGTTCCCATATGTGATCGATGAAGCCTAAGAGTGGACGAGTGAATTGATCAAATATAATCGCCAAATGCTAATCCAAATGCTAATCCAAATGGTAATCCAAATGCTAATCCAAATGCTAATCCAAATGCTAATCCAACCGTGGTGCATGAAAAAGATTGGATCATTGCTGGAGCTGAACCGTTCTTGCATGTCTCCGCTTATGAAGTAATGGACCTTTAACAGTTTTGACGGATTGACAAAAAATGGGGGGGGAGGGGCAGAAAGGGCGAAACGAACGAACATAATCATGTGAATATTCCAAGAAACGTTCGTCCATTTCATAGTTGATGCATGTCTAAACAATTTGGGGTTCATCCATCAATTGAAAAAGTTTTACCCTAAATTTAAAAAGTCGGGCAATTTTGTTGTTATTTCACATAAATTTGATTTAAGCTGCTGAATGCGAAAAAAGACGGGAATTCCCGCAAGGATTCGTCCCCAACTCGGAAGCCATTTTAGGAAAATGACTTACATGCAATGGCAGAGTGAATGCCATCACTCGATCCACCTGATCTTGGGACAGAATCCAATCAATGCGCGCTTCGTTCAGGAACTCTCCATCTTGTTGATCTCCAAACATGCGCTGGTAGGAATGCCTGCCCTGTGACATTGTCCATACATACCATGATTAGAGAGACCGATAATAATGGAACTGATCCCGACTGACTGTTTGTGAGTCACAATTCCCAGGCATTTATTTATTGTGACTTTGTGATCCCAACAGGCCGGGATCAGGCCTCAAAAATAGACGGGACCACCAAAAATGCCAAACTATTGTCGACAAATAGCCTATCCAATGGCGGAATCTGTGCCAATCCCTTCGCCCTCCTCACGTCCATCGTCGTCCAATTGGCGAACAGTCCGTTGAACACAAAGCCCCCATCGTCAGCCTCGCCCAGCAGCTGAACGGAGGGGCAAAGAGTCAGCACAGTCAGTCACCACGCCAGAAGTTACTGACCAAATCGCTGAACATCACCGAGTCCTCGGGGGACGGAAGGTCGCCGTCGAGGGACGAATCCCAATAGGGAAGGCCGAGAGGGGCATCCTCAAATTGGGGGCCAAATGAATTATTGGAAGGAATGGCAGAAGAGGGACAAATAAATATTTACGCTATTTTCGGGGAACAAAGCGCGGAAGACAATCTCAAGTCTGAAAGACAAACAAAAAAGCGTAAATGGAAATAATGGACAAACTTCTGAATTATTACGGGGTGAATGAAGCAACAAATTCAATTTAATTTTGGACAAAAATGCCAATTCATTTTGGAATGGCAAAAGCAATTAAATTGTCAGACCAAAATAAATCAATCCAATAAATGTTACTTTTTATTTGACGTCTCCTCAAACACTTATCCAAATACCTCTTCAGAAACTCGCGATGCCACGGGAAGAAGGAGGGACCCGAGTGGACCCCGGAACGGCGATGAATCATTCCAAGGCGAGTGTAAAGTCCGGTGGATTTGTATCGATGCATTACTTCCTCAAAAATGGGGAGATGAAGCAGCAACGGCAAGTAGCTAGCTAATCCGCTTCTTGCCTGTCTTACCATAAACAAAGCAATCTCTTCATGGCTGTACTGGCGAAAATCCTTTCGAATGGCCTTTTTCAATGGCTTTCCGTTTGGCAAAATGCACAAATTCCCTTTTGCTTCGCCTCAAATATTTTTGTACGCATTTGTTTTGTTTATGAAACCACCGACTGACCCCTAAAGAGAGGGCAAATGCACCTAAACAATTGGAAATGTTTGCTAGAAGACAAAAAGTGCGAGTTTGTGTACTCGAGAGTCAAGCAGGACATGAAAGGCCACAATTGCCATGGCCACGTGGCGGTATCCTTTCGCTCGCCCGTCGGAAGATTGTGGTGGCCGAATTTCGCGGATGCTCTTCAACAACAAAGGGAATGTGATCAGTGGGCGACACCTTCCACTCGCCCACCTGCTTTTGTTCCTGCCCAAAATTTGCATTTTAAGCGGCGTGTCGGCGACGCCTTTTTGCCCGGCGGCTTCTGCTCGCCCATGCTTCATCTCCTCATCCGCCTCTTCCTCATCAACTTGCTGCTTGTCGCCCATCTGCATCTTCTGCTCCAGCCTCTTCCGTAGTTGCTCCCGCTCCATTCGGCCCATGCCCTTCGGCGTTTTTTTGTCCCAATGGCCCTCGGCCATCCATTTGCCCAACTGTTCCGGGTCCCCCTTCAGCTCCCAACGGCCACGCTCCTGGCCCAGCTGCGGGTGTCCTGACCAAAACACTCCGTCTGCCTGTTTGTCCACAATTTCGGCCTGCACAATGCCCTCCAGTGGTAGTTGTTCCCCCGTCGCTTTTATGTCCATTTCCATCACCGGCGGCGTCCGTTCCGCCCTTTTCGTTCTTTTCCCCGCCGCCGATCGATCTTTTCCCACATTTCTCAGCTGTTCCTTTTGATGTTGCCGCCAAAATTGTGTTGCTTCCTGCAAATGTTGCACACTTCCCTGCTGTTCAATCAGTTGCCATTGCAATTTGTCCAATTTTCCGGCGGTCGGCGATTCGCGGAAAACCTTTGAATCAAAACAAAGCAAATTAAAATGGCGCCGATTTGAGGGATTAAAAACAAATGCATTGCCTGCCGTTGATCAGTTATTGTCAATAATTGCTGCTACCTTTTGGTGGGGCGTATGATAAACGCGGAAGAATGGCTGCTCCTCGCGGATTAAATAAAAGTGTCCACCGCCCAATGATTCATTCCTTTCAAGCACATAATTCTTCCGATACTGAGCATTCGTTGAAGAAGAGAAGCAGTGCAAAATGATCAGAAATGAGATGGAAAGGAACGAATGGAGCGGAGAATTGCGCATTTTGATGGCGAAAATGCTAAAGGAATGGGTGAGGACGGACAGCAGAAATGGGACAAGAGAGTGGCTAATTGAGAGAGGAGACACACTTCCCGTAGAGAGGGAAAGGAAGAGGAAGAGCAGCAGGAGGAGGAAGAGGAAGAGGAAGAGCAGCAGAAGGAAGAGGAAGAAGTTGAGGAAGAAGAAGTGGTGGAGGAAAAGGTGGATAAAAAATGGCATATCAAATTGAGAGATGATTAACGCTTTAACATCATTAAGAAGATCCCTCCTACGTTTTCCTTCCCCTGTGGAATAAAAAGTGCGAATTGAGGAATATAATCCTTTTTAAAAAGTCAAAGTTTATTCTATATATGGGCAAAATTGTTTTGTGTAAGTATTTGGTCTGCTTCTGCTGCTGATCATCGCGTCCCCTCATTTCATTTCAGGGCCCACCTTCTCCCCTCCCCTCCCCCCCTCCCAACTTTCCCCGTTCGCGCGACCACTTCAAATGCCACGACGGCCGTTTCCTTTTCTTGCGCAACCTCTCGACCTTTTGTCGAATTGAATGCCCCAACAAAAACAACAACAGCAAATCATCACATCATTCCATCATCATTCAGCGTCTTCTTCTCCACAGCAGCAGAAGCAACACATTTCCATCAATGAAATAATTAAGAAAATAATAATTGAAAAAGAGAAGAAAGGAAAGACGGAGGAGGGCGGAAAAGGAGTGAATGAATGGGACAAAAAGAAAGGGAGGCACAGCGGGGGGCTCGAAAGTTGGGCCTCAACGGGGAAAAGAGGAGGAAAGAGCCGTCACCGAATTTAAGTGTACTGCTCTGCCAGCTGAGTGCGCATGACATGGCATGCATATGCTGCTTCTCCCCCAAACAGTAGCAGCAGCAAGGGGCCCTGTTCTGTCTTTTAGGCATTAAAATCGATCCCCTGGGGCGATCAACTATTATTGTCAAGTGGACAATTACTCTACCCGCCCCACTCACAGAATCAATGCCTTACCCCTCCCGCTCCATTTTCCGTTCAATATCATTATTTTCTAACCGGTTTGTCTACATATAATGATCATACATTATGATCAATCATCAATAATCAATCATTGGATGGAGATTTGCCATCCCCAAACGGGGGCAATTATTTTTCATAATTTTTTTTGACGACCGACTCTCTTAATGTACTGTAATATGTATGTACATACAATAATAATTGCTAACATTATTTAAACTCTACTCAAATTGTCGGCAACAAAAACCAATGAAACGCCGGCGGCGACGGCGTCGGACTGTCTTCTTCTTCTCTGTTGTTTTTTAATCTGTTCTCTGATGACGTTTGTTGGATGATTAACAAATACTTGCCACAACACTTTAACTGCAACAATTTGTGCAACTAATTGCCCAAAGGTGCAATAATTCGCGCCCATCAATCAGCGTTATCAAATCACAAATCATCCATCGAAAATGGAAATGAATGAAAGGGACAAAAAAAATTTGTCCCCCGCCGCCTCGCCGGTCATTTTCATTTGCCATTTTCACTTTATTTGATGTCGCTCAATTGTGCCATTGCGGAGTCTCAATGACATCATCTGCCGCTGATAGGGTGCAAAATGGAGAAAACATTGCAAATTGTCCGTTTATTGAATTTCAGAAAGCGGGTGAATGAGTGGTTGAAGATGAAGCGAAGAGAGAGAGAGAGAGGGAGAGGAAAGAGAGAGAGAATGCCGGGCGGGAAGGATGGAACAAATGGCACCCTCTCAGAGCCCCCCCCCCTCCCCCTCCCTCCCTCCACCCTCCTCCTTTTTCATCCCATCAAACATTCTTTTATCCCCCCAAGCCCTCCCTTTATCCCATTTAATGCCCTTTATATTCCCTCTTTGTAATCATTATGTATTTGCTTTGAGTTGTACTTGGATGTTAAGGAAATAATTTGGATGTGGCCAAAAGTGGACAAAAGCGCCACAGCGATTTAGACAAAGTGCATTTATTTTCGACCAAAAAAGAAATAATTAAATAGGAGGCAAGTCAATTGTTAAATATTATTTATGTTTACGAAATAATCATTATTATGTTATCAGTTTTGATTATAAATTCGTGAGGGGTCCATTTCGACTTTATCAATTTATGTTTTCGTTTTTTGCATTGGCGACCATTTATTTCCCTGCTGGGGAGCATTGACAAAAGAAATGGCGCGACCACCCAAACAAAGTCATCAATGAATATTCTGAGATTTAACAGCAAGCAGAATGGCTTTTCCTCCACAGATTGTGTTCATTTCACTTGTCAAATCCTCACTTTGTTTCCATCACGGCATCATTTGGCTATTGCCACAGCCAGCAGATGTTTTGGCACTTTTCAAATAAAAAATGGAAGAGGATAAGTAAGCAATGCTTATCCTCCCTCTCTCCTTCCGCGATTTTCCCTTATGTGCATGCACATTAATCTCTTCCTCTATCCCCCTTGCCCTCTCTCCCATATCCCTTATCCACATTAATCTCTTCCTCTATCCCACTTGCCCTCACTCCCATATCCCTTTGGAACTCTGTTTTTTGAGCATTTTACACGGTGATTGATTTTACATATTTTAAGATTTAAATATATATTTTAGATTTATACGGATATTGCCTCTAAAACTTATATTTTTTGATGTTTTTATTTTAAATTTTAGCACCTATTTTAGTTACCTAACAAATAAAATACGATTTTGGCACATAAAACTCCCCTCGCCTCTATTCCTTCATCACTGATATATTTTTATTAAATGTCTTCTGCACATTTGTAGTCCCTTCACTTTTTTCCTCCTCCTCTTCTTCTTTTTTTTGCCCCCTTTCACTCGTCGATTGCTCCAACCGCAATGGCCACGGCCACTGCCATTGTTTGTCCTTCCACTCAAATCCTTCAAGAGCAAAATTCCCACAGCGAATGCCAACAAACAGAATAAGAAAAGGACGGCACCGACAGCGGTCCATTCACTGAAAGTGCGAAGAAATCCCCCTTCCCCTCCCCCATCCACCCCTTTCCCCTGCCCCATCCACCCCTTTCCCCTCCCCCATCCACCCCCTTTCCCCTCCCCCCCTTTCCCCTCCCCCATCCACCCCTTTCCCCTCCCCCATCCACCCCCTTTCCCCTCCCCCCCTTCCCCTCCCCCATCCACCCCTTTCCCCTCCCCCATCCACCCCTTTCCCCTCCCCCATCCACCCCCTTTCCCCTCCTCCCCCCCCCTTTCCCCTCCCCCATCCACCCCATACCCCGTCCCGCGTCTCCCGCACAATGTCCCCATAACCCTCCCCCCCCCCCCTCCCCCCTTCGCCCCCAAAAGAATGTGTTCAACAATTATGTATAAAACACGAAGGCAAACCGCATGTAAAATACATATTAAGCAAGTATATGGACAAATGAGTGAAATTTTAAAATGACAATTTTCTCGCCAATTCTCGCCTTTTGTAGTTTATCGTTTCTCGTCAAACTCTCGTTTCGTCTTACGTTCCAGCAAGTCACGACTCTGGTAAATATGTATAATAATAAAAATATTTGTATTCAGTATTTCTTATTCAGTTTCATCGCAAATTTCTCTTCTTTCCCCCCTCCCAATTCATTTTATCAGCCTTTTTTATCTGCTGCTTTATTCCTTTCATCTATGTACATATGTATATGTTTTCCTTTTTTTCCGTCTCAAACTTATGTTTGTAATGTACTGCTAACAAATAAGTGAAGCCATCCCCGCCCCCCGCGGCCATTCGTATTCATTTCTCTTTCCCTCCCCCCCCCCCCTCCCCCTCTCCCCGTCTCGCCGTTTTCCAATTTAATACACCCTCTGCTGTTTTCATACTATCCATCTCTGTCTTCTTCTAATCCTTTCGGTCCCTTTTTCTCCTCTCTCTCTCTCTCCTTCTCCCTTTTCATAGTTATGCAACAATGTGCTCAGCTTCATCTTTCTTTCTCTCGCTTTTTTGAATATTTATTTCCTCTCTTTTCAAACTCAAAGTCTCCTTCCTAGACGATGGTACAGAAATAACAAAATAGAGAGAGAGACTGAAGAGATCTGAAGAAAACAAGTAGAACAAAGAAACAAAGATAGGGATAATGTCTGTTCTTTCCTTCTCTCTTTCCCTCCTTTTTTAGGGCCACTCTTTCTTCACCCGTTACTTCTCTCACCGTCACTTTTGCTATGCTTAAATAACTCTCTCATTTTCATTCCAATGCTTTCGTACTGAGAAATGTAAAGAAATTTAGGAGCGTGCTCCATCAATTCAAAATTTAAGCCTATTGTGAATTTGCATAAATGCTTTTTTTTCTTACCCTTTCTCCCTTTTTTTCTCTCATTTTAACCGAAGAAATTTTACACCGGACTTGTTCCGTGATTTCAGGAACCCGGATAGACAAAATAGAAATGTTCATTTTTTTCTTCTGGCAAAGATACATGCAAGTTCGATGTTTTCAAGGGCATGGTCAAGGCTATCCTTTTTTGCCAGAAGCATTTGGATTACTTAATCCATAACTACCCCTGATAAATCGCTCCGCAAATGGCATCAATCGAAGCATCTTATTTAGGATCAGATAAGTTTTTCTTACGAGAGTTAGGTATTCGGATTGGCCAACATTGGACCGGTAGCCGTCCTCCTCCCTCACTATCATTTTCTCTCTCCCTCCCTATCCTCCTTCCCTTTCTCACCCTCTTTCTTTCCTTTCCCCCTCCATCTTTTTCAGTAATAATCCCTCATATTCTCTCATCTATTTTCTTTCCCTTCCATCCATTTAATTGTCTCGCCCTACAGCAAAAAAATGGATAAATAAAAGATCGACCGGAATGATACAAAGAGCGGCAGGCAGCCAGCGAATTCCCTTTCTCCATTCCCTATGTTAGAGAGAGAGAGGGAGTGCACTAACCTTTCAAACCTATCTAATATCAAACACCAGCAGTAGATCACAGTGATCACTAATGAAGTTGGGAAAGTAACACAAATAGTAGGCAACAAAGAGAACGGAGGGGGAGGTGATTTGTGAATATAATTTTGTATTCGTGTTTGTAAATATTTATATTTATCCCTCGGCGGATATATGCTTCCCCTTTTTACCCATTTAATCATTTTAATAAATTTGCAATTATTTCCACTTTTTGTGCACAAGTTTTTTAATGAGTCAATCTTTTGAGAGGGCCCAAACTCACCGAGAGTGCACCCGCCAAGCATTCTCTGCAAGACTTCCCATTCATTGACTGAACAACGAAACGGAGAAGACAACTGACGTCCGAGCAAAAGTTGGCAGGCAGGGATTCCCTTGCTGAAGCTTCCTCCCTCCCCCCCCGTCTGTCTGCCCCTCCATTTCCTCCATTTACTCCCCCAACGCTTCTTTCGGCCACCACTGCCATTCATTCATTCCTTCGTCCCCGTCACTTTAGGCAGCAATTGATTGATTTGGCGGCATTTGAATTATACTCAACTTCCCGCTTTTCCTTCCGGCAAAGCCTTCTCTGACTCGCCACCGCACCCATTCCCATTCGATTTTTTTACTTGCTTGTCTTGGCATCGACTGTTGATCTGATTTACAATTACATACATACATATAATACAATACATCGAAAACAACAAATTGATGGGGAATTCATCATCTGTGTGAGGAGACATCAGCATTCAATCGGCCGGCATCAATAAACAACAAGAATAAAAATAATTCAGCCAAATTGCTGATAAAGACAAAATTGGAAAGGAGGTGAGTTACATATGAGAAGAAGGAAACGAGAGACAATTTACTATAAACAGACATACTCAAAACGATATGATTTGGTCAGGGGACCGAGGATGGGGGCGGGGGGATGATTAATGCGAAAATAAACCCTCATTAATGGGAAAAGAATATGTTTTAGTAATTTGAAAATTAGCAGACTTTGCTAAGCTGGGCACTGGAAACACTTATAATATTACACCATTCTCAAGAAGGTTCTACATACGGCAGAGGAGCTGTGAATCTCGATAAAAATGAGTCCCAATTCTGGACATCGGGACTCGGCTGGCGTTTCGGGTGCCTTTGATGTGACGTTGGAGGAGCTTCGCACATTGATGGAATTTCGTGGCGAAGAAGCATTGGAAAAAATTAGCATGGACTACGGAAATACCTTAGGCTTGTGCCAGCGGTTATCGACAGACCCAAACTCGGGTATACCGAACACACCGGACGAATTGAAAAGGTTGCCTTTTGTGCAGGCTAATTAATACCTTTCGAGGGGTGCTTCTCTTAAAGGGATTTGTCGGGTCCATTAACGCCGCCCTCAAATTTGGGTGCACGCTCAGTATTCTTTTATGAAATTGTTTTGATTACCTCAACAACGTTTTCAGGCGTAGGGAGGCTTTTGGTGCCAATGAAATCCCTCCGCTGCCGCCAAAGTCATTCTTTACCCTCGTCTGGGAAGCTCTCCAGGTTTGTCCTTTGACAATCTCTCAAAAATGACTGTTCCGCTCAATGTCAGGACGTCACTCTGATAATTTTACTTAGCGCCGCCGTTGTTTCACTTGCCCTTTCTTTTTATAATCCGGGATCAGAACTCGGAGGTTGCGCTTATTTTCATTTCTTGGACGTTTTATCTCTGTTCTGTCAGGTGAAAAAGACGAAAACGAGCAAGAAGCGGGTTGGATCGAAGGTTCGGCCATTCTGATTTCAGTTGTTGTTGTTGTACTCGTCACAGCTCTTAACGATTACACAAAAGAGCGCCAATTTCGAGGTTAATTGTTGGCCGACTGTCGTCCCTTCGGGGAAGGACGACGACTCAAAACGAGCAATTTAAGGATTGCAAGCGAAGATCGAGACGGAACATAAATTCGCAGTAATTCGCGGAGGAGATCAGCTGCAAGTTGTGGTCAATGAGCTCGTTGTTGGGGACATTGCGCAAATCAAATACGGTAATGGGCGAATTTGCCTCAATTCTTTCGTTGCCTTTGGCACTGTATAAATAAATCTCAGGCGATTTGTTACCCACTGATGGAGTGCTTATCCAGAGTAATGATTTGAAGATTGATGAGTCGTCTCTGACTGGCGAATCAGATCAAATCAAAAAGTCTGTAGAAAACGACCCAATGCTTCTGTCGGGAACGCATGGTTGGTTGGTTGATTTTCTTGTTTTTCATCTTTCTTTTTTTTGCTGTGACTCAGCCGCTTTCGTTTTGTTTAGTCATGGAAGGCAGCGGTCGGATGGTGATCTCTGCGGTTGGGGTCAATTCGCAGACGGGCATTATAATGACGCTGCTCGGCGCGGCCAAATCCGCCATGGAGGACGAACGCAAGGAGAAGCAAAGGGAGGAGAAGCGGACGAGGCGAAGGAGCAGAGCATCAGGTCAGTGACTGTGCTTACTGTTACGGTACTTTGACTTAAGACTCATTTTGAGTAACTTGACGCAGGCATATATCCGGGGGGAGGTACCTTTTCCGTATACATTCCTCCCCAAGACCCATGGTACCCTTCCATACCCAAATACCTCTCGGCATGACTGGTTATGGTATTACGGGCTTGGGCAGCACCAACAACATTTCCTTCACTTTGTTCTATCACTTATTTCTTCTGAAATTATTGCAACTACCTAAGACTTATTTTGACAATTTGTTCTTTGTTTTCCTACCGCTTCAAACAAAAGCAATTGATTAACAGATTTTGCAGTTCGAATTCGACGTTCCATTCCTTATACCGGCTCTTTGGACGGTAAAATCCACAAAGCAATAGGGACCGGATTTGTTTTATGTAATTAAAATTTCACTGCGTAATGCCCTTGAGACAAACCTGAAAATTTGTACAAAAAAAGCTCTTAGACTAAGAACTGCTCGAAGTTCGCTTACAAATTAGCCGTCTCTATTAAATGCTTTATTTTTTTTTTTTCAAATTAAAATTGCGTTTAACAAGATCAAAATCAATTCGGTCCCTACATAAATCTCCGATTCATTATGTCACATTTAATTTATTTCGCTGTGTTTGGTGTTTCGAGTTATTCTTTTTCCCTCCGTCCATTTGCTACTCGGAACTTTCCATCCCCATTTTTTGTTTTTTGATTCGTGTCAATATGTTCGACTTGGTAATGGTGGAAATGCAACAATAGCAGAGATTATATTATTACCACAGAAAACTTAAAATGTGGATATTAATTTACTGCTAAAACGGGCTTTTGTACGCGTCACTTCACTTTTTCTTCGCTTCAAAGAATGTGCGTTTTAGACAAACAGAAAATTCTGACCGGTGGCGTCTCTGACGGCGACGGCGCCGTTTCTCAACAACCGCCGGAAATTACAATTGGCGAAGGAGCGAAGCCTTTGCTTGACAAAGAGGGGGAGGAAAGTGAGTGCCATTCATTCATTCATTTGCCACATTTCTGCTTCTACCCGCCGTCTCTGTACGGTCATTGTGGTGGACTGAGTTTATACCAAAGAGGGTCTATTGATCAGTCCATTCCAAAGTCTTTAATGCTTTTTATTTTGGAATGTGTTTGTCTGTGGTGCATTTCGATGTGTCCAATTCATATTGCCACTGTTTTTGCCATACGAATCACATTTCAAAACACCTTTTATACCTCAGACATCAAACTTGACGGTTATAATGGTGCAATTGCTCCGGGCTCGGCAGGACGTGGCAAAGACGACGTGCAAGTTGCGCCGGCCAAAAAGGAACGGTCTGTGCTTCAGGCCAAACTGACTCGGCTGGCAATTCAAATCGGTTATGCCGGTATGTGAGACGATGGAAGGGTCCATCCAATGAAATGATCAAAAACCAATTTGAGGTTCCTTCGTTGCTGCTTGTACGGTGTTGATTTTGGGCATTCATTTTTGCATCCAGCGCTATTTGTTCGACCATAACTCATTCATGGTCTCAGACTTTCGCTACTTTGTTGAGTTTTTGATCATCGGCGTCACTGTTCTTGTGGTGGCCGTTCCGGAGGGACTGCCTTTGGCCGTCACTCTTTCTTTGGCATATTCTGTGAAGAAAATGATGAAGGACAACAA